>PVKU01014641.1:0-21968 GCA_004027475.1 Anoura caudifer | reverse complement strand
CCTACATCCAAGATTGCTCTATCCAGCAAAGCTGTCATTTAGAATGGAAGGGAAGATAAAGTGCTTCTCAGATAAGGTCAGGTTAAAGGAGTTCATCATCACCAAGCCCTTATTATATGAAATGTTAAAGGGACTTATCTAAGAAAAAGAAGATAAAAAATATGAACAGTTAAAAGACAGCAAACTCACAGGTATTAACAACCAGACCTAAAACAAAAGCCAGCTAAGCAAACCACTACAACAGGAGCAGGAACACAGAAATGGAGATCACATGGAGGGTTAGCAATAGGGGAGTGGGAAGAGGAGAGAGGGGGACAAGGTATATAGAACAAGTAGCACAGACGGTGGGTAGAAAATAGGGGGAGGGCAAGAATAGTGTGGGAAATGTAGAAGCTAAAGAACTTATGACACATGGGCATGAACTAAAGGGGGGAATGTGGGTGGGAGGGGTGTGCAGGGTGGAGGGGAATGAAGGGGGAAAATGGGACAACTGTAATAGCGTAATCAATAAAATATAATTAAAAAAAGAATTTTCTGAAGTAGAAAACATCTGGAGAGTCAGACTTCAAGACCTTAATGAACCTGAACACTGATTTCTGTAGTATTTTGTGAAGTGGTCTGTTCTTCAGTATGTGTTAGAGAGATACTCCAACATGGGCAGAATAAGCTGTAGATGGCATAGTTATGCAAGAGATTTTCATGTTTTATAGTAATATGCTTTTTTCCTTTCCTTCCTATTTGGTCTTGTTTAACCTAGTGATTAATTGATAATGTGAAGGCTATAACTGCCAGTCTAGTAAGAAGAATGTCTGAGATGTTGATCCCAACTGGCACTAGTTAGTAAAGCCATTAAAAATATTTTTATTTCTTCTGATTGTTTACTAGACATAAGATAGTCAAGATTATTATGCTCTTAGTGAATGCCTAATATGATCAAAGTATACCCAGTTCTTCTTTGGAGGTTCAGAGTGTATGTATATATATATGTTTTTTCCTAATGTAATATATATTTCAAGTATATGCAGAATTAAGTGAGGTTGACTCGTGCATATACATTTTTCTTGCAAATATACTGACTAATGCTACTGAGGGGAAGGCCTTATGCCAATAATTGCTTTGAAATACGTGAAATCTGCTTTGAAAAGGTAGATAGAACGGGTCCTGCTTGCAAAATAAACTCAAGACCTACTTATCTACCAACAGCAAAAGAAAAAGAAAAAAATCTTTTCCAGACTAATTTCTTGTTAGTGGAAGTCATCATTGGGTCATACTAGATAATGACATTTAAAATTTCTCTACTGCTATAGGATGCTAATTTAAGTAAAGATTTTAATTGAAGGAAGTCATGCAAAATGTAATTATGGTATGTACAATAGACCTGTTTGTTCTCTTTGCTGTGAAATGACTTGAGTGAGGCTAATAATTCTGCCCAAATAGAATTTACTCCTCTGGAGAAGGGTATGTGGTATGTTTTAATTTCATAAAGAGGCTCTTCCTGGGGAAGCCTGTCGTCCTGACCACATCAGAGTAAAGTGGGGAGCGCGTTAGTCTGCGCGCTCAGAACTTTCAGATGATTGCTCTCTTAAAAAGTACTATGACCATTGAGTGTACAAATCACTTACCATTTCTGAATATAGTTGTGAAAATGAACTGGGGAGACTCTTAATAGCCAAAAAGGTAATAAAATATATATGGTTGGATTCATACCATTGCATAGTTAATGGTGACAGAGAATTGAATAGCAATAAATTCAGATTTTTTGATATTTTACCAGCCACGTCTAGTAAGTTGTTAATATGAATGTTTAATAACTGATTAGTAAGCCTGTCTGAATGAAAATTAGACTATTATAGTAGAATTTATGATAATTTAGCATTGTCCTTGAATATATAAATATCTCATTTATTCTGTTATTGGTACAGCAATAAGAAGGAATAAACTTCTTAATACAAGAAGAAAGAGGCTCTGCCACTGTGCCAGAAATACAACTTGGATATTAGCATTTGATGTAATGAGGATCAGGGTTATGTGTGTATGGTTAGTTACTAGATTAAGCAAGTTATAGCTAATAGGAATTAAATGCTTTGAATTTCCCCAGAATTCTAGATTCAGCATAAAATTATCAGATAGTATATGATATACTAGATAAGATGTTTAATTACAAATAATGTTTAGGTGAACCTGCAAAGTCCCACTATTAAGGTTTTAAAATTTGTCCTTGTTTGGCAGTAGGTTCTTTTTGGTTTTTTTTTTTTAGGGCTCTTTGTCTCAATCACTAGTGTAGGAGTTGTTGCTAATAAAAAACAAATATTGTGTAAGAACATAGACTTCTGTTTTAAAAAGGAAGATAGCAGTACTCCATGAGGAAATATGATCTGAGAAACCAATCCAACCCCCGAAAGTCGCTGTATCACAATACCTTAGGAACCTTTACAATCCATCCATCAGTTGAACAACTCTTGGCCGAGTATCAAGCTAAGAGATAGAATAATCTTTGTTAATCCTTAGTTCTGTTAAATTGTGGTTAAATTATTTATAGCACACAGTGTCTATAAACGTATTTGTAAAATAAAAAGTAAAGCAAAAAATAAAACTGAAAACTAGAAAGAAAAGTGCATTTGTTCTCTTGTGGACTTTGTCAGATTAGGTTTTTCCAGACTCAGCTTTGAAATGATCCTATTGTTTAATTTTGAGTATTGTCCATTTTATTATGAGTGATAATTAGCTAAAATGAAAAATTTCTTTACAAATTAGTAGTTTAGGGTCTGGAGTCTAGTTAAATTTGTTATTCGTTGATACAGAGAACAAGCTGATAGCCAGTTGAGGGGGATGGGCAAGATGGGTAAAAAGGTGAAAGGAATTAAGAAGTATAAATTTTCAGCTATAAATATAGTCATGGGGATGTAAAGTAGATCACAAGGAATAGACTCAATGATACTTCATTATTGGTGCTACATGGGTACTAGACTTATTGGGGTGATCACTTCATAAGTTACAGAAATGTCTAATCACTGTGTTAGGCACCTGAAACTAACACATTGTTTGTCAACTATAATTATTTATTTAAAAATAAATTTTAAAAAAGTTTAGTTTGTTAAGAAATATCTTGTATGATGGTAAATTTCACATTTGCTCCACTTTTATCACACCAAATTAATATATAATTGTGATTAAATAAAAATTTCTTATATGGGCAATGAGTAATAATAAATGTTTATCTTCATGTTTTGACCCTGAGTATGAAACAATTCATTAGTCCTTTTGTAAGTTTAGGAAAACTGATATAGATTTTACATAAAGGTCATTTAATAGGTCAAAGCTGGATTTGCCATTTAATTAAAAAAAATTTTTTATGGAGCACTTAAAGTGTATGCCTGAATAGACAGAATAGTAAAATGAACTCCTATGTGCTTGTCAGTCAGCCCCCAAATCCAGTAACCTGTGGGTAATACTATGCTATCCACGTGTCCAACTCTTTTTCCTATATTATTTTGAGGTAAATCCCATTTTACCTACAAATATGTTAATATATATTTTATTAGTTTTAACCTAACCATAATGCCATTATTATACCTAAAAAATTAACAATAGTTATGTAAATGCATCAAACTTTCCGTCAAGGTTCATGTGGTCTAATTGTCTTGTAAAGTTTTTCCTCCAAAGTTTGTTTTGAATAGCATCCAAACATGATGTACACATTGTGATTGGATTATATGTCTTGATTTGTTGGTTCCTTGGTTGTTGAAGAAACTTGGTCAGTTGTTCTGTAGATGGATTAATAAGTGAACTTGTTACAGGGGGTATATTATTCTTATTTAGTCAGATGCCAAATCCTGCTGATTTTTCTTGTGAACAATTTTATCCCAACATTACTTTTCATTCTCTCTGTCATTATCTTAGGACTATAATTGCCTTATGTTTTACAACCTAGCCTTCAAACTGGTTTTGGGAACCCAAAACACCAGACAGATCTTCCTTCAAGTCTGCTCCTATTGCCTATTGTCTGTCTTTTGAATTTAGAGCACGTATTACTTCTACTAATTAAGGAATGTCCCTGCCTGGGTGACATCTTTGTGTTAGTCTCACCCTGTTTTCTAATGCAATACTGTTCAGCCTTTTTCTGTATGGTTTGAGCCTCCTCATTTTTGGACTGGCTACCTGAAAGCCTGGACCACTTCTTATTCGTCTCTTGCAGCACCTTGCAAGAAGGAAGTGCTTAGTAAATATCTTTTGATTGCTTATGGTTGCTCTATGAGTGCGTAGAACTCTTTTGAGAAAAACAGTGAGAATCTCTGATCCTAAAGGATAATATGCTAGCCTGGACTCTGAAGTAGACAGCACTATTTAACTAAGACATTTTAAGCAAAAATTGTATGAATTTAGGGTTCCAACTTAGAATGATGCTAAGAAATGTGTGACCTTCTATTCAGTACCTTTTGGGGTATGGAGTCAGGAATTCCCTGGTTCTAAGCCTTTCTGATTGTTCCCCTCATCTTGGCAGAGCCAGTTTGTTGGGAAAATAGTGGCAAGAGGATTGGAAGAACTAAAATGGAATTTTGGTGTGATTCGGGGTTTGGTGGGGCTTTCAAATGAGATTCAGATGTTAGAGGGGTAAGGGAAGGGGCAGTTGTGGAGAAGAAAACTGGGGTTTCTTGGAGACTAGAGGGGGAAGAAATAATCCTGTCCTTCCCTGTGAGAGGCAGACAAGCTGGACGAGAAGGCCTCGGCCACAGATTCCTGAAGTTTCTCCTTCCTTCCACCCATCCATCCGTCACCCACACTTGTTCCCAGCAGCACAGAGGGAATTTTTTTTCCTTTCTCTTTCCACTTTGACTTAACTCTATCCTCATCTTGTATCACTGCAGGAATAGAACAGTTAAAGGAAGATGTGAGTAGAGAAGAGCAGTTCTTTTGCTTTTGCTGTGGTGAGATCGGAAGACAGGTAGACAGGATGCAGAGAAATTGCCCACAGCAGCTACCAGGGCAGAGGAATTCCCGGGCCAGTTCCCTTGGGCAGCTGTCCAAGTAGGACAGTTCGTATAGTCAGGACACACCCATCTTTTTCTTCTCTGGTTGCAAATACCTGTATTACCTCTCCAGCTGTGTTTTTAGATCCCTTTGGGTTGGAAATTGAATCATCTCAAATTATTATCTTTATTAGGATAGTGAGGATCCCAAAGAACTTACAGTTACAGGATATCTATATGTGTTCATATCTAGCATAGGGTTAGGCACTTAGGTGCTCAAGTAATACTTTTATTTTATTTGTTATTAAATTTATTGGGGTGGCATCAGTTAATAAGGTTACATAGGTTTCAAGTATATAATTGTATGACACATCATCTAAATATGTGTGCCCACCACCCAAAGTAAATATGATTCTGTCACCATATATATGACCCCCTTTGCCAGCCCCCACCTCCTTTCTCTCTGGTAATCTCCATACTGTTGTTTATATCTGTGAGTTTTTGTTGACTTGTTTTTCTTGTTTGTTCATTTGTTTCGAGCAGTACTTTTAGATTGATAAACATTGTGTATGTTGTCCTGTTACCCTAAGAGGAGAGTGGAAAGTGCTTAGCATACCCCTAATAGAATTTCCTTCAGGGTGTAGGACTGGGGCCAGCTCTAAAAGTCCTGCAGGAGCATAATTGGAGAATACAAGGTTAGTCGTTTAACTATTGTACTGGTTATCGGGGGGACTTTGGTTTGCAGTATCCAGTGCCTAAGGAGGGCCAGTTCTGATGGCTCTCGTGGGCTCTGCTGTACTTCTCCAGAAGGAGCTCTCTGGGTGGGAGACTCCCGGGAAGTTCTTCTTGACTGGGTTATGGGAAACTCCTGTGTCGGCCAGTATATTGAAGACGATGCAAAGGCTGGAAAGTACATTGTAAAATTGATCTGAAAAAAGGAAAAACTCTTTGACAACTCAAAATTCTGCTTACTGACAACAAGATGGGATTCTTTGATTGTAAATTTGTATGTCAAAAGTTTACAGCAATTTAACAAAAATTTACAGATATTCAGAGATCAGCAAAATGTAGTTACTCTGAGGGAGAGAAGGATGGAAAGACTAAATTTATTTTTGTTTTTACTCAGAATTATAGTAATTCAAATTTCAGGACATCTGTTAGTTTTTATGTAGCTGGACTTACAGATTTCTTGGAAGTTGAACTTGTCATGTGTAAGCAGTTTTGGTTAGAGTTCTTTATTTTGCAAACTGGGGTTTTTGTAGCAATCTTATGCAATAATACATGTACATTTAATTCTCTATTAAGGTAAGCCTTTTCCTTTTAATTTTTAGATGGTGTAAAACACTTCCAAAATTGCCAAGTTTTTAAAAAGTAAATTTTACCTTACAATATGAAAACCATCATAAGGCTCTGCATAGTAGCTACTGTTTTTGTTATTGAATGTTATTATTTTGTTTGATTTACATATTCTTCTATGTAGAAAATTACGTGACTTGATGTTTTGGTCATATGTAACAAATAAACGTCCTTACTCAACTTTATTCCCATACTGTGTTGCCACAACAGAAACCCCGTGTGCGAGCAGAATCCTTGGGTGTTGCTTGTTTGGTCGTTACCGCCCTTGCAGTGTGCTGTACTCTTTGGGGGTTGGAAGCTGCAGTGTAATGGGAGGGACCGGGCATTTTATACACATTTGGCACTATTGCACATTAGTCATCGTCATTAAGTTATACAAGTAGTCCAGGAAAATCGTGCTGTGTGAAAATCCTTTCTCTGAAAGTTAAACTTACTCAGACTGGACCAGTGGTCACCTTTTTCTATTTATGAGGAAGAGCGCTCACAAGTCGGATACTGGGACGGACTGGTTAAGATTGAGTCATGTCTTGGCACTGAACTAAGACTTTGGGCCTTGCCATTTCCACAAGCCTCCCTGAAGTCTCCGGACTCTGATTTCATCTCTGTCCCTGTATCAGACACCTCTCATGTGCCGCTGCGGATCCTCTTGGCCTCACTCTCCCCAGAGCCTTTGATCACTTTTCAACACTGACCGCTGCCAACACAGACTGGACCCTGACCAACTTTAGGTGGCCATGATCGCACACCCCATGCCTCACTCCCCTTGCCCTTGTTCCCTGGGGCTGTGCTACATGATAAGCCTTTAGGCTTCACTTTCTGAGGAATCCATGCTAAGAATATCCTTTTTGTATGCCTTTGGTTTGTACAGAAACGGGTTCTCCTGCTTATATATTAAACTGTCAGTTGATCTGATATATTTTGGCCTGACCTGGTACTACTAACAAAGACCTGAGCTTACAAACTAGGAAGAGGGGTAGATCTGTTCTTCATAGAATGGATTAATTTTTAAATTTAGTAACCTCATAAGCATTAGAAAGGACCTAGGATTGAGGTATCGCTAGTGAAGTTTAACTGTCATCATTGCTGATAAGGAGAGGAAAACGCAAGGTGGGTTGAAGGGCATCAGAAAAGTATGACTCAGATGAGGGTTTGAGTTCTGGGTCTGCTGTTTACCAGCTGTGCAACTTTGGGAGTTTACATCACCTCCGTGAGCTTCAGTTTCCTTTTCTGTACGAGTGTGGTGATACCAAAATATGGATCTTGTTAAGATTGCTGTGAGCGTAAATGAGTTATTTGTGTAAAATGCCTGGCACATGGTAGGTACTTGGTAGATTGTAGCTGCCATTATTCTTGATTTATTTATTCTGGCCAACTTTCTTTATAAACATTTTATTCATTGAACTATGTCATATTTTAAGTAATAATTTTTCCAAACAACACTGGAGCATGCTAGATAGGTGCTCAGTAAGTATGTATTGGCTGGGTGAGACAAGTAGGAAGCTATCATATGACGTTCCTAATAACAAATCATGCCCTTCAGCTTTTTTTAGTTGTTAGTAATGGTAGGTGACAAGCTGTAGTTCTGAATGTAGTTTCTTAACTTTCCAGATAGCAACTACAGGGTGTTTATTTATGGGATCTTGGGTTTCCTCTGAAGAGCATCAATTTACATAATATTGCCCAGAGTTGGTTTCCTTGTTCTGAGCAAAGAGCTATTATTATCGTAGTAAAAGGAACTCAGTGGTCAAGGTCTTTGAATGCTTAGAAGGTGTAAGTAATGCAGAGACAGTGCAGAGTTCTTGGAAATAACTCTGGTCACATAGCCCCAGGGAATTAGTTCACTGTAAGTGAACAGGGAATTTAGTTTTTGGACCTTCTCATTGAAGATAAAAAGCATTATATGTATAGGCATTAGTATTGCTTACAATGTGCTGGATCCTTTTCAAGGGTTTCACCTACAATTATAACAAATTACATCAAAAGATGTAGGCACTGTGATTATCTCACAATCTTCAGAAGGGGAATGAGGCACACAATTAGTAAGTGGCAGAGCTGGGGTTGAATTCAGGTCTACTTGAGCTTCTCTCTCCAAAGCCAGATGTGCTCACTGCTTCTCACTGCCTTCTGAGATTTTGCTGGAGTGTCTTCTGAATCTTTAAACATTCGAAAAAATATATTTGGTTAATTCAGATTAGAGCAAAACTGTAGCGTTCAACAGGTATTGACTGATACGTCATATGGGCAGTGCTGGCAAGGTGCCTGGTAAGGGAAAGATAGATATGATGTACTCTGTTTTTAAGGAACTTACATTCTAGAGTTAGGACAACCCATATACAACTAAGCATATTGCATTCATGAATTCATTCAACACTGTTGTCTTCTGTGTGTCAGGATGGTGTTGATCCTAAGAAAACAGTAATGAACAAAAGGAAATTTGATCCCAGGCTTCATGGACCTTATTAGTCCAGCAGGGGTATTATAAGCTGATCTAAGCCATTTTGGCCCTTTCTAATTAGATAGTAGACACCTTCTATGATTAGAGCTAGCTGAGAGTTTACAGTACCTTTCTCCATAGCCACACTACCAGGGGCCTTGTGACCTGAAGTTCGGACTGAATTCTGTCACATGTTTATTAGCAGGCAGGCACAACATTGGTCATGCATCCTGTTCCTGTAAGCTCAGTGAAGTCACAGCTCTCAGACAATTACCTTACTAGAAAGTTTTCCTTGAGACAAATGTAGGGGGATTTGGTAGCCTCAGGTTAGAATTATGTGATAGAATCTGACTTCAGGTCTGCATGGAGTCCTAGGCCAACAACATCAATACTGATGGCACAGGATGCTAGGTTTGTGAGAGTCTTATACTTCGTTCCCCCAAGAATGGAGGTACCTATGTATTAATTATATTTCTAGTTCATTTTATATGGTTTGTGATGTTTCTTGGTAGTTTTAACACTATGCATTTTACTAGTGAAAAACTATTTCTGACATTCCTTGTGCTGGTTAACAGACCCACTAGTGTTGATCAGGAAAAAAGATAGCTGAAGGCACATAAAAACCTGTTTTTAAAAAATTCTTAATGTATTTTTGCAATGAACCTCTTTGGCACTTCGATAAAGTCTATGGACCCTTCTCAGAATAATCTTTCAAAAGCATAAAATGCAAAGGGTTACAAAGGAAAACATATATAATGAAATATAGTTATCAGATATTTAAAAATACATGTTACAATAATGTGTTCTTCATTATTGCATTAACTAACAAGATCTAGTGGTGGGAATGATTGCTATAATTTCAAAGTTGTGGTGCATATAAATACAAGACATTTGCAACAATTAGCATGAAGATAACTGGGATTTTTATTGGTGACAGTCACTGCTATTACTGTTTACATTACCTACATTTGTAATTGAGAGTAATCACTAAATTTCAGAAGTTAGTGAAAAATAAGAATGTAACTTTTTCCCCATCCATCTTTATAGATGCCCATTCATTCTATCTAGGTTCAGAGTCCCTACTCTATTAGAGTGTGCTTTATTTTAAACCTCACCTGAGATGTGTTGTTGATTTTTTTTTTTTTTTTTTTTTTTAAGAAAGACGGGGAGGGAGGGAGAAAGAGAGGAAGAGGGACATCAGTGTTGAGAGAGAAACATCAGTTGGTTGCTTTTTGTAGGCATCCCAACCAGGGATAGAGCCTGCAGCCTAGGCATGTGCCCTGACCAGGAATCAAGCCTGTGACCTTTTAGTTTGTGGAATGATACCCAAACAACTGAGTCACACTGACCAGGGTTAGAGTGTGCCTTCCTTTTTTTTTTTTTTAAATCCTCATCCAAGGACATTTTTTCATTGCTTTTTTTAGAGAGAGGGAGGGAGAGAGAGAAAAACATTGATGTGAGAGACAAACATCAATCAGTTGCCTTCTTGTACATGCCTTGACAAGGGCTCGAACCGCAACCTGGGTATGTACTCTGACTGGGAATCAAACCCAGGGTCCCTTCAGGCTGCGGGATGATTCTCCAACCAACTGAACATACTGGCCAGGGCTAGAGTGTGCATTCTTGATTACATCTTTCATATGCTGCCTAATCAACCCTGGAGTGTGTATTTGTGACTAGGATATCAAGTGTTAACTAATTATCCCTACATGTTGATTAAAACTAACGCTTGCATTTATCACTATTTTTCTTTTTTTGTATAATTTGGTAGGGATCATTATATAAGTAAAGAATACAGTGTACAAAGAATTCCGTAGGAGAAAGCTATGAAGTATCATGGAATTATGCTGAAGTATTTTAAAATAAAGACAAAAGCATCTTTAAAATAAGGGCAGTATAATAAGAGCATCTAGACAAACATGCAGAGATGTACTGTGCTGTTAGAAAAAAATGGGGAGAAAGCATGAAAGTTGTAATTACTGTAATTCTTTAAGGTTGGAAAAGAGATCACAGAAAAATATATGATTAGGGCTGTGTTCAGTCTGGTTCAGAAATAAAGGTATTTCAATCATAGAGCATAGTATGATGGTGGGGGTGGGAGGTGGAAAGGCAGGGTGGGGCCACACATGCAGGAGGGCAGGGCCCAGAAGGTTCTTCCTCATGTGAGTGATGTAATTATGTAGTCATAGTTATAAGCACTTTACACGTGTTAAGTAATTTAATCCTCACCACAGTCCTATTATTATTTGCATTTTACAGATGGAGAAACAGGGAGAGATTAAGTATCTTGCACAGAGTCAAAACTAGGCCTTGTCTGGCTCCACTGGACTCAAAACAACTCAATACAAGATTACACTGATGACAATGTGGAGGATAGATGAGGCGGGAGCGTGACTGGAGATAGGAAAATCAGGTCAGAGACTGTTAAAATGATACCGGCAAGAGGTGGTAAAAGAGGCCTGAACACTGAGCATTAAGAACAGTGAAAAGAATTTTCCAGCTTGGAAATCTACACGGTTATGTTTTCAAGTTAGACAACAGCCGCAACCATGATATGAAAGTCCAGCGTTTCTGAGTAGACACTTTACCAGCCAGTTTTAAATATGTACCTGGCTGGATCAATTCCTGTGTTACTATGTCCCTCCCCTACTGAAGAGTGTTCTTATGAGCAGGATTTTATTGTAATCACCAGTCAGTATTTACAGCAAGCAACCCCTTGGCCACTTGTCTAGATAGGAACACCAGTGGAAAGGTTTCCAAATGTTACATTGTGTGGTGACTAAGCTTACAGTTGTAGAAGATAGTTTAGAGCTTGTCACAGCAAACAAACATTCAAAATTTGGCTTATTTGCTAGCAACCAGTTTGAGAAAACTTCAGAGAAATGGGAGGGAAAGTTTTAGGTCAATGCATTCAGGATCTGGAGCAGGATTAATTCATCTTTGATATGAAATACAGCAAACACCTCAGTAGGTCCTGACTAACGAGGCGCAGCAAAGGTTTCTGGCGGTGTAGTGAGTTCTCAGACACATTCAAGAGGGCTCAAAAATGTGAATTTACCTGATTGGCTGGCAGATAAATAACTAGTGTCTGTATGTTTGATTGGAGCTAAACGGGAGTTTATAAAACATACCTAATCCACATTCTGCATTTACAGAGGGCTAAGTCAATTGGTTTCTGTACATAAAGCTTTTTATTGTCTGAGTTCCAATTCTGCTTGTGGCATCATTGATTTGACAGACATTTCTAAGGAGCCTGTGGGTGAATGATAGGGAAAGCGCATTGATGTCCTTTACCTGCCTGCTCATCCACACAATGCTAGCTAGCTTTTTCATCACTTTAACGGGCCTGGGAGAGATGCCTCTTTATCTCAAACTCCCTGATATTTCTGATCAGAAGTGTTGTTGTGCCCTGGCTGGTGTGATTCAGTGGATTTAGTGCTGGCCAGCAAACTGAAAGATCGATTCCCAGTCAAGACACATGCCTGGGTTGTGGGCCAGGTCCCCAGTGGGGGCATACAAGAGGCAACTGATAATGTATCTCTGGCACATCAATGTCTCTCTCCCTCTTTTCCCCCTCTCTTCCTCTCTCTCTAAAAATAAAATCTTTTTTTAAAAAAAGTATTGTTTTATTTATAGTCTAACAGGGGTGTTTAACCTTGTGGCACCTCTGTGCCACACTAGAAGAAGAAGAGTTGTCTTGGGTCACACATTAAATACACTGCAACAAATAATCACCAAAAAATCTAATAATGTTTTAAGTAAATTTATGGTTTTGTGTTGGGCCACAATCACAGTCATCCCGGGCTGCATGTGGCTTGCAGGCCACAGGTTGGACACCCCTGGCCATAAAGCAATGAGGATTTTCAGGCCAGTCGAGACTAAATGTTAAAATTTCAACCCCATACTCACTTAGATATGTTCTCTGCATTCTCTTCCATATTTTTATGTTTCATTTTCTTGTTGACAGACTAATGGTCTGATTTAAACTATGGTTTCTTAGTAAGTAGATTCTATTTAAGTTTTGTTGTTAATTGCAATTATCAAATTGTAGATTTTCAGGCTGGACAGTAGAAACAATTTTTTTTCTATTCTGAATACTCATCTCTAAGCTAGAAAACTGGAATTATTCTTCAGGATGCACTGGCTAAACACAAAGATAAATTTTTATGCCATTTCATTCAGGTTTTTGATGTACCTTATTCAATAAGGATTCAATAAAGTAGTTAAGACCTATTTTTATTAAATCATACCCTGACATATTTCAATGACAATTCTCATTTCAAGCTATAAAATAATTAACATTTTATGCCAACTGCTGAGTGGTTTATAGTTCAACTTATGCTTGTCTTTCGTTAAATGCATAGGAAAAGTCTAATCTTAATGTTTAAAAAAGTTAGTGAACTTCTTTATCGTTCTTAATCATTTTAAAAAACTCAGTGTACCAGAGTTCATACACACATTAATGCAAGGAATACTACCTGTTTCTCATACTCCTCGTGGTGTAAATAGCTTAGTTACACAGTAGCTTTTATTATTACAAATTAATGAGAAACAGCATATTGTTCTATCTTGTTCTTTATCCATTTTAAATTACTAGGCATTTATAATTTAAGTCTCTAATTATTTTTTAGTAATTGCTTACAAAATGTATTCCATAAAATAGTTCTCTTTGAAATGAATGTTAAACTTCTGTTTATATTTAAAAATAAGTTCAGGTTATTTTACAGAAAAATATGTTTAATTTACCTGGTCATTTTGATAATAAGATCATCGAGATTTGATAAGGTACGCAAGATAAAGATTTGATAATAAAGCCATATTCTAGTTAGATTTTAGGACAGACTTTTCCATAACTTGAATCAGCTGAATATGCAGCTTCAATGTTTGGATGAAAATATATTTGAAGCACACTATAAGATGAAAGCAGTTTGTCACATAGTATTATTTTGTCAAAGGTATAAGGCAGATTTGGTTTTTCTCAACCCTTTCTGAGTTTCAGAGGTTAGGCAAAGTTCCACTAATGAACTTGATAAGTTATGACAAAGTCTTTGGCATGTATCCAAGAAACTGAGCAAATGAGTACACTGTGACTTGGGTAACAACTCCTCTTGTAAGTAAGGCAGTTTTCAATTCTTTGCTTTCAGGAGACTTGATTCATTAGCTTATAGGTCATTAAAAATAATATTTGGTGTTAGATCATTATGTTTTGGGAGGGACATGTGCCATGGCAGGAGTGCAGAGATTTGAGTGCTGTTGCTCTGACACACCTCTGGTTTCATCCCCTATATTTAAGCAAGGTTTTCAGTGCTTTGCTTATGTGGGGGAAAAAAAAAGACTAGAATTTGTGCTCATTGCTCTTTCATTTTAGTCATAAGTCATAGTCATCCCATGGATTCATTTCATTAAAAGATGCTTTTCTAATACAGTTTTTACTTTTTATGTTTACCAAAATTTCAAGTAGTCCTGGCAGAGTGGCTCAGTTGGTTAGAGCATTGTGCCTATACGCCAGGTTTGCAGGTTCAATCCCCGCTCAGGGCACATATAACAGTCAACCAATGAGTGCATCAATAGGTGGAACAATAAATTGATAGTTCGCTTTCTCTCACTCTCTCTCTAAAATAATAAATAAAAACATTTTTAAATTTGAAATATATCTGTTTTGTTCTGATCAATCATGTACTACTAATTGTATTGCTAGCTCGATGAAGAAGAAAAGTAACCAGAGAAACTAAAATTTTGAATTTATATGGATATTTTTGCATAAAAGAATGATGGGGTGGTTGACAAAGGTCTTTATTTACATTAGGATAAAGTACTTTGCGGAAGGTAGAATGGAAATTTGACTTCATGGGGGAAATGAAGATGTAAAATTACTGACTATAAAACAAGAGTTTTTTAAATCTAAAAATAGTTGATAGTATCTGTAATAAAATATTTTACTCAAATTTACAAACATTTATGGTATTTGGATACTGATGGGTATATTTTAAAAAATTTACTTAAAAATACACTATTTCAGAAATTATATCTTTTCAGTTAAACTCATTTTTGAAAAATTTATATGACAACTTAAAAATGTACAAGTACTTACAAGGTTTTTTGTGGGTATATGAGCAAAAAAATTTGACAGTTACTGTAGGTAATGTGTGCACACCTTCATTTATCCTCTTAGACATATGTTCATTGACTCCCTGAAGATTTTAGCTTATATGTACAAGCTTTTTACCTCTTTTCCTACTTTTTTTAATGTTATTTTTGTTTCTTCTGTTGGTCATTTCTGTAGTGTTTTTATGTAACATTTTGAAACCTGTATTTCTTACTAAATCAATTTTAAACATTACCCCTTCACTCCTTTTTTTTTTTACCAAGATGATACTCCCAGTTTCTGTTCCCTTTTACAACCCAATTACTTTTTTTCTAAGTTGATATTCTATGTCTATATGTGTGTATCCATCTGTATACCCACCCATCTGCCTGCTTGTCCATCCATCCATCCATCTCTCTATCTCAGTGTTAAATCATGTAGTGTTGAGAATTGTTTGCCCTTCTCTGGGTTCATTATCACAGCCCATAGGCTATTTGATGGAGTGTGTGATAGCATAAAGTTGAAATGAAGTCTCATAAGTTCCATCAGTTGCATCAGACTGTACTACATTTTTGTTTGCTTTGTATTTGGACCATGACTCACTTGGTTAGCTTTTATCTTTCCTGCTGTTTTATTTTTTTCTTCTGCCTTTAGTATATTCTGAAACTCAAATTCTTAGCTATACCATTCTATTAATTGCCTCCAAATATCTCCGTCTCAGAGCCTTCTGTCTTCTGGTTGTTCTCTAGATCTGCTCCTGTATAACTGTTATCTGGAATTCAGTGTGGAATAATTTATGTTTTCTGGCTCTTTTTATTTTTTAGATCATGGTTTCTTAAGGAAACTGGTAGTTTAGAGTCTAATGTGTAAAATATGGGAAGGACAAGATGTTGACAAAGGTATACGTAGAAAAAGTGGTGACTGGAGATTTGAGGAGAGGCTTATAAGGGAAATTTTACTTTAGACAGGATGTAGCTATGGTTAACCGAACTCCTAGTCTCTCATTTCAATAAACATTCATTGAATGCCTCCAATTTGGCAGGCACTGGGCTAAATTTAGGTGCTGAGATATCAGGATGAAGGAGCTGGTGTGGAGGCAGCTGGCTGCAGGGAGCACCTGTAAGCAGTTGATGCAACGTTATAACAAACAGTTAATGCATGTTATGAGGAAACATTCAAGGAGTTCTGGGAACCTTATATTTTCATCCTTAATTGCTGTAAATTCTCTTATCCCATCCAATAAGTACTGTGCTCATAGTGTCCTGAGACCAATGGGTGTTTCAGATAGGAAATTGGTTTAAGAAGGTCAAGGGGGAATCATTTGATAAGAGGGATGGGAGGGGAAAAAAAAAGAGGGATAGCAGAGGTGGTATAAGGAAAAGCTGCCAAACTTTAACATTTAGAATTTGTGAGTGACAGATCCAATTAATACAGCAAAGCATAATGAACCATTGGGCCAGGGTTCCTAACAGCCCTCCGCCCTGGGAAAAAGCCATGCTATTGCAAATGAATTTCCAGTTGGTGGGATATGACTGGGGAGATTTAAAACCAGGTCTCCTCCAGACCAGCCCTTATTCTGGAATTTTCTCCACACTAGTTGATCACAGCGTAAAATAAGACATTCGCTTCATCTTATCACCATAGTCAAAGGCATTCATCTCATCTTACATTTGAAAGAGCTTCTTTCTGTTGGGGTTTTAGGAAGCTCATACACAACATTCCCTTTATTCCCCACCCCAATTCTGAACTGGCAGTCACGGGATCAGTAAGATAGAGGGAGGAAATAATACAAATCAAAAATTAAAACACTAACACGTCTAGGTTTTTACATGCCAGGCACTGTTCTAATCTGCATAGCAGTCCTAGGAGCTGGGTTCTCCTATTGTCTTTGTTTTGCAGACATGGGAAACTGGAGCATGGAGAGATTAGTTGCCCAAGGTCACATAGCAAGTGGTGGGGCTGGGATTCAAAATCAGTTAGATTCCAGAGCCCAGTCTCTTTCTCACTGTTTTCTCCTACATCCCATTTCACTTCAGTTAATGATAGAGCTGTTGGGGCTTTAGGGCTGTTGGCCAAGTGGGCTTCCTGATACTATACCCCTCACAGTTTTAGCCGGGCAAGGTGGACAGCTGCAGGCCTCCCATGTGGTATGGGGGAGCACAGCCCATGTCCCAGCTCCTTCCCTTTAGCACCACTAATTTGATAATCCTCCTTCCTTTCCTGGGGGGCAGGGGACAGAGTGAAGGGCTTAGAGATATCAGGAGTGTTACATAGAGTTTTCTCACATGGAAACTGGGAGAATGAGGAGTAAAATATTCTCCCCTTAGCCCTCTCAGTTTAAGATCAAGTCTTTTGGGGGGAGTTACCCTAGGATGGACAAGAGCTGGAGAAGGGGCAACCTTCCTCCAAACAAGATGTCAGCTAAGCACCTGAAGATGAAGCTCCTATAGCTTTAGCTGTGTGCCACTGTATGTACTTATCCATCTGGCTCTTCCTAGTTTATAGCCTACTTTCTCATGCTGCCTACTTTATATGAAGGCAAGGGAAGAAACACACAACAACAAAAAAACCCCAAGTCAGTTCATTTTAAACCAGCATCCTTTCTCAGGTTTCCTGAAATGAGCTGAGTTGTCTTTAACTTGTTTTCCCACGTCATTTGCCATAGAGAAAGAGAAGCAGAATGTTAAGGGAGAAAGAGCATAGTTTTAGAATGAGAACTTATGTTTGAATCCCGACTTTGTCACTGAACAAATTATTTAACCTCTCTGTGCTCTTCTTTCCTTATTATTCTATAAAAGAGAGTGTAAGACCTGCCATAGGGTTGGTGTGAGGATGAGAACTCAGTTATACTAGGTATTTGACACACAGTGACAAAAGGTAGCTTCTGTCATTAATAAAGATGAAAACTATAGACTTGGTGAGTACTTACAAAATAATTTCAGCAATTATACGAGCAAGTTTTTTAGGCAAGTCTCCTTTCAATACTGCTGGGAAATGGGAATATTGATTAATATTTAGGTATTTCATCTGATTATCTTTAGATATACCATGTATGAAAGCAAGTGTACAAAACAAATCTGCAGTACTGGTATATACAGTACTGTATACAGTACTGGTTACTTATGTGTTATGTACAAATTAAATTTTAATTTTAAGAATTCATATCCTCATTTACTTTTATTTCCAAGAGCCTAAATTTGCATTCAGAAGCTTCCAATGCTTTTTTTCCTTTATCTTTAAGTTAATGCATTCAAAGATTGCTACTTTCTTCCAAACATTTTAGCTTGGCTGAAGAGGACCATAAGGTCTGAAGGTACACTTTCTCTAAGAGTTGGTTGGTTCTATTTTGGAACATGAAATAATTAAAGGATGCAGGTGGTTTTGTTGTCTTCTGTAAGATATTGCCACTGTCCCTTGACCCATGTCCCCGTCCCCTGTAACCCCTCCCTCCTCTGTGTTGCACAAGATGTATTTTGCAATACAAAATTGATGTATTTTTCTAGTTTGTTAGGTAGGCTTGACAAGTCTTTATAACCTACATACCTGTATCTCCCCTGCCTTCTTCCCCACACACCACTTAGTCTACTTGGGGATTGGAAGGCATTTCCTCGAGGTTTGTTTGCCTGTTCAGGAAATCAGACTTTGTGAAGGAAGGAAGACAGACCAAAACAAAAACATGAAAATAAATGCAGGGAAGGAGGAGCCACTACACATACTTGACTTTAGCAACTTGGTCCTGGAAAGAAAATGCAGTGTTGATGAGCTCACCAGACCTGCATGTTTTTTATTTTGTCCCTTCAACAGAGTGTGCTTCCACCTTGGTTTGAATCCCCAATCTAGTCTTGAATTGTTGACCTTGAGCATGTTACTTAATCTTTTTGATTAGTTTCCTCACTTGTAAAATGAGGAAGATAATAGGATCCATCCTTTAGGGTTGTTGTGAGGGTTAAAGAGAAGAGTTCTTGGGCCTGGTAAGAGGATGAACATGTATTGAATCCAGATTTGAACCCAAGCCTAGCTCCCAAGCTCTGTCCCCTGCCCGCTTCCCTTACAAAATTGCACAGCAGTGTGCCATAGAGTATGCAGGTGGTACCCCACCGGGTTACTGAAGTAGCAGAGGTCTGATGAGGTTAATGACTCCTAGGATGACAAAGCTAATGCAAAGCAGAACAGAAACTCAATGAAAGGTTTCTAACTGCTAGTGTAGAGTACTTTTTCCTACAGCATCATGCCATGAAGGCAAATTTGTAATATCCAATGATTTATTATTTTATCAACAACACTGAAAGTTTTTTGGGACTTCTGCTGTCAAATCCATGGTACGAACTGATTATAGATGGTTTAATAGTTAGACTTAATGCAGTAATGTGTGCTGGCATAAGTTGTGCTAAGTCATCCAGTGTGGATGCTAGTAATTACTAAAATAAATTTATGCATATTGACCTTGATCCAGAAAAGGTTGACCTGACTTTTAAGTAGGTGGTTTTACATATATGGACCATAAAATGATATTAAATATGAAAGTAAATATGTGCTGACCATATGACCCTGCAGATTTACTCTCAGGTATCCAAGGGATTAAAAACGAATGTCTTCACAAAAACTGTGAAGGAGCTCAAAAGTGGTTAGAGAAACATCGATTGGTTGGCTCCCATGCGCACCCAGACTGGGGATCATACCCACCTGGACCAGGGAACAAACCCACAGTCTTTTGATTATGGGACAAAGCTCCAACCAGCTGAGCCACACTGGACTGGGCTGTGTTAATTTTTGAGTGCTCATTAACTCAGGCCTAAAATGAGGATACTATGTCACAGGGTAGTTACTAGTTATATATGATAAATGTAAAGTACTTAATATAATGCTTAGTGCTCAGTCGTTATAATTCTGTGTACATGTACATGATTCTGAGTTAGAATTGTCCAAATTGAATAAGCTATCACCCTCACTTTCGTTGGAAATGAGACACTGGAAACTCCTCATGGGGAATTTACTTGTGTGTTGCTGGATCTTGGCTTGTTTTTAAGCTTTGTTGGACTGGGGCCAGGACAGCCTCTATACTGGGGAAAGTTTAGTCCTACTCTTAACTTGTGGCTTTTCTGGGCTGTATACCAAATGCTCACTAGTGTTCAAGAAGGTCTTTCCAGTGTGGCTGGTTGTAACCCTTGACCCAGTGTAAGCTC
Source organism: Anoura caudifer (assembly GCA_004027475.1). Classification (NCBI taxonomy): domain Eukaryota; kingdom Metazoa; phylum Chordata; class Mammalia; order Chiroptera; family Phyllostomidae; genus Anoura; species Anoura caudifer. The sequence goes on along the minus strand of PVKU01014641.1, from coordinate 1,943 downwards.
TGGCAATTGTTCATTGTACACCTTCCTGGCCAGGAGTAGTTCTTTCCCAGATAGTATTTATGGCCTCTGGAGTCATTTGGGGGTTCAGTCAAAGACAGGAGAGGGCCCTGTGTAGATTCTTGAGTTCTTTTTCTGATTTTTTTCCTTTTCTCACACCAGCAAATTCCAGCTGTCTCAGCTCTCAGATTTCCCATCTCTGTCTCCGGAGAGGTGGGAAGAGGTGATACTGTAGAGAACCTTTCTTGTGTAAGGAGTTTGAATTTTATCTTGTAGGACAGCAATTTTTGACCACCATGCCACAAGAAATTTTAAAATGTGTAATACCGGCCTGTTTAGTCAGGGCACTGACCTCTTTTCCCTTAGATTGCCAGATAAAAAATGACAACAGCACACACAACAATAGCTGTCTGGTGTGAATGGATCAAAATTATACCTATTTTTTTGTCAGATCAGCAAAAAATATATGTTTTGGTGTGCTGCACAATTTTAGTAATTAGCTTATGTGTGCCATGAGATGAAAAAGGTTGAAAATCACATTTTAGGCAGAGTTCTGACCTGATCAGCTATGGGAGTTAGATACATCCTGGGTGAGTGAAGAGTTGTAGAGAAGAGACTGGGGCAGGGAGAGCACCGTTAGGAAGCTGTGTGGTGGGCGGGCCTAGAGGGAGATGAAACAGGGCGTCGCTGTGTCTGCTGCCTAACCATGTGGCCCACTCCGTTACTTCCCAGAGGCCTCCGTGCAAACGCCGTTCTGCAGAGCTTCTCCCGACCGCGCTGTTCAGAATGTCAACCCCAGCTCCCCTCCGTATCCCCCTTCCCTGTTTCATTGTTTCCCATAGCACTATTATATTGCATATTTATGCATTCATTCATTCTATCAGAATTTAAAATCTTACAGGGCTAGTTTCTTCAATTCTGGGAGTAGCATCTGGCTTATAGTAGATACTCAGTAATTATTGCTGAATGAAAGAGTCAGTGGGTTTGAGAAACATTTCAAAGATGAAAACAACGTCCCAGGAGAGGGATAAACACAGCATCTTCAGTTAGTTAACTAGGCAGTTTATACCCTTGTAAGTAATGAAGTATTTAGTTGTAGCATGTTAAAAAAATGAGTTTCCACATAAGGAAGCTAAGGAATCTTTGCCAGGCAATGGATTTAGAGACTAATTATAGTAATGATCTAGAAATTTCAAGTTTTTGTCAGCCTGCTAGTTGACTGAAACCCCAAGTTAACATTGCATCATGGATCACTATTAGAATAATGATATCTAACTTTTATTGAGTATTCATAAATATATGTGCACCAGGCATATGGTAAAGAAATTCCTATATCTAGAATTCAGACTTAAGTTGGGAAGCTTATTGTAAAGACAAGGTCTTTAGCTTTAATTTTATTTCATAGCTACTAATTCTAATGACATTACTCCTGCAAATGACATTTGAGTGTGGGATTCCTGGTTTAGGGTTTGATAGCCAGGATTATGTGTTGGGGTATTAAAGGGGACTGCATTATTTAACTGGGCAGGCAGACTCTTTTAGTGTATTCCTGGTTTGATGGTAGTGGCACTCCATGTTAGGTTCTTGGGGTTGGATTTGGAAACAGTCTCTTTATTGGTGTGACTTTGTGAGTCTCTAATTTCTTGAGTATGAAGAAAACCCTGTTCTACTTTCTTAATGGCAGGAATTTAAAACTCGGCTGCCTGCCTGGCAGGCCATGTGGAAGATAGCAGTGTCACTGTGTGGGAATGTAGGCCTAGTGTTTCCAGATCGTCTGAATTTTCAAGAGAATTGTAATGTGAAATCTTCTGATTTTCTGGTTTTGGTCAATAGTCTGAGGACTAAACAAACAAAATACAGCCGTGGGCTCTATTGGGCCCATAAACCCTGTGGGTGTGACTCTGGTTTGCACATTGAAGTATGGATCCAGATCTAGAAGGGGTGAA
>PVKU01014640.1:11432-22078 GCA_004027475.1 Anoura caudifer | reverse complement strand
AGGAAATTGGGCCCTTCTGTTGCTGATTTCCATGTGGGTGGGCTTGTGTACATTCTAGGACCCTGTAGGTCTCTCTAAAGAACTCTCCTGTGAGGCTAGGATTCTCTCTGGGCACCTCAACCCCCAAAAGTGTTTTCAGTCATGTTTTTAGGCTTTATTTCCTGGCACTGTGACCCTGTGTTGCTCAGTCTGTCTTGCTACCTGTTTTTAGCTGGTTTATCTGCACAGGAATGTGTGACCATGGTCAGCCGCCTTGTGCACCTCAATTGGTCTGCTCATTGCCTCCCCACACTCAATAACCACCGCCTGTGCACCTGGAACCACTAGCCACTGCTTTTTCGTGCTGCGAACCTTCTACGCTGGCCACCAACTCTGCCCCTCTTACTGGCCTGGGTGAATCATTCTTAGACTTCAGTACAATTCAATTTTCTATCTGTTCTGGTTGGGGTTTTTTGGTTCTATATTTTTGTTGTCCTTAATTTTGGTTATGAGAGGAGGCACAGTGTGTCCACCTGCACCTCTATCTTGGCCGGAAGTCTTGCCATTGTTTTTAGAAGAAGCCATTGGGGTCTGCTAGACCAGCATAAATTAACATTCCATTTTCTGGCCAGCTGGCTTCCATCTATGAAGCTTTTGTTTTTACTTTGGCACATCTGTTTGAGGGAGAGCGTTTTCTTCTATTGGGCTCTGTACCTTTACATATACATACCCAGCTATAAATATACACTGTTCTAGGCACATAGTAGGCACTCAGTAAACATTACAATTGTTGCATCTGTGTTTGTGTCTCTTACTGTGTATGTTTAGTGTTGATGGCCTGTGCTTGTGTGTGTGAGTATGTGCAAGTTTACAGCCCTAGACCACAAGCAAAATGAAACAAACTGTTCCTTGCTTTTCAGTTATGCTGTGTAAACACTGAACACTTACTCACTGGGCCATCCTACCCTCTCCCACATTTTGAGTTCAGACTCAGGCAAAAGGTAACACCCATTTGCATTTGGACAGAGGGCAACACTAGCCAAAGAATCTATGAAGTAAGTGTTCCCCACTTCTCATACCAGAAGGCTCACATAATACAGACAAATGCACAAGGTGGGGCAAAATCAGGTGTGCAGTTGTTCATATGGAACATAATACAACAATTAATAAATATTAATGCGAGAATAAACTGTTTCATGTACTCACGACAGTAAGTCTACTTTGCCCACCCTTTATGTACAGTGTTCCTAGATCTGAATCCAACTCTAGGAACAGTATTTGTAAGGACACTGCTGACTTCATTGGAGAAAAGAAAAGCCAGATTCCCCAAAATTGGCACTAGACATGAATTACAAATTGGAAAGGAAAGCTGAAAGAAGTTTGATCCTTTCCTCCCAAAAGTTTCTACTTGTGATCCCTAAGCCCTTTCCTATCTTGGTCTGCCAGATTCATGCTGATCATTTCTGAACACCCACTTGGTCAGGAGGAATGACCTAATGGTACATCAGTTAGCACAGAGGACAGCCAATAGTGGTGGAAGGACAGTAAGGCCAGAATCAGAACACCTGAGGCTCAAATTCCAGTTCAAATGATCATTCCTGCCCTGCAGACGAGCAAGGATGTGAAGAACAGATATGTCTGTAAACTGCCAGGTTCACAGTGGACACTCGTTTATCAGTATCTATGTCGTTGTCAGTGGATATAGGGCCAATATATGACAGTGCCTTACAGCACCTCACAAAATAAGGAGCTTTTATTCTTATTCTGAGGAACATCTAGGCAGTTGTTCCAAGAGTTGAGATACAAAGTTATCTTAGAAAACACAGTGTGATGGAGAATTATCAGCCTAAATACAAGCCATAAGAGAGGATGCTTATATTCTACTGACAATTTTTGCTATCATTTCAGATCTGGTAAGAAAGAAATCTGTATGTTTTAAATGCTTATACTTTCCAGAAAGCTTTGGACAGTGTTCCAAAGTGGTGTTGAATGGGAGATGAATTAAGGAGTGTTTGGAAGGCTTGGGCAACAGAGTATCCATAGATGGAAACTTCTCAGACTGGAAGAGAGCATCAGATGCAAATTGCCTCCAGGGTCAATTTCAGCACCACAGTTGTGAATGATGCTAAATGTATAAGTCATAAGCACATGAAATGCAGTTTCCAAGTTTGCAGATAATATAAATCCTGGAGGCAGGGCATATAGGGAATGAAGAAGAAACGAGTTTCAATTTGCTTTGGCTTGTTTCTGTTATAGAACTAAAGGAAATGGGGATGACAAATGTTTTTCCCAGCTGAAAAGTGTAAGAATAGCCAGTGAGAAAAGAAAGGGCACCATCCCAGTGAATACATAAACCTCAGCAAAAGGAGGTGGGGAGGGCAGGGGTCAGTGAATGCAAAGGTCACAGAATGACCAGCATTCATCCAGCAGTGGAGAGCATCAGGGGACATGAGACAATAGTGTCAATCTGGCAGCACAGGTGGAGCTTTGAGTCAGTTAGTGTCTATTCTCTGAAAGCCTAGGAGGCCTCAAAATGTCCCCAGAGCAGTTAACTTCTTCTTCCTAGAAAAATGGTCTGAGCAAATGGCAGGGTTCCTAAAAAGTAATTAACATTTTTGTCATAAATGAGGAAAGCACTGAAACAAACCACAAGGGAACATTCCTCCATGTTCTAGGTCAGGGACAGCAAATTTTTCTTGTAAAAGGCCAGAAAGTAAACATTTGAGGCTTTTTAGGTCATCCTAACTCTGTCTCAGCAACTCAACTCTGCCATTAAAGCGTGAAAGCAGCCATAGAAAATACTGAAACTGGTGTGGCAGTGTTCCAATAAAACTTTATTTGCAAACGCTGCTGACAGCTGACTGGAATTTGATGATCCCTGTCCCGAGTCAGAGTCATTTTATGCCGAGGTTTGTAGTTTGAAATGAACTACCCAGTGAGCAGGTAAAACTGCCCATATTAGCAAATGCAAGGCTTCGCAAATTTCTGAACAGAATGAAACTGAACAGTTTGGCAAGAAGTATTAGGACAGGGTTAAGAATGTGTGGTCAGGTGGCCTTTCCCATTCCAAAAATATTTTCTATACTTCCACCTGGAGCAATCATGAAGCTTCCAGCATTAAATAACTTTTAGTTGGCAATTACATTAAAAACAGCAAAAGTTTTGAAAAGTTGCCTAAGCCAAATGGTGATATGAAACTCTTCATGAACCTTAAATCTGTTCCCCAAAATATCTGTACAAAAGAAAGTTCTCTCTTGCAAGTCTCTGGGCTACTATAATTTTTGGTTTCAGAAAAAAATTTTGCTCATAGAGAAGTTCTTCTCATAGCATTTTTTTCTCTTCAACCTCAAGTTCTTTAAAATCTAAAATATTCTTGTTAGTGATTGTCCATTTCCCCAAGTAACTACAAACCTTGGCACAAACTGACCCCACCAAAATGAAGCCAAGCCACATGCCTTCCTATTAGGCCCCAGTGGATGCCTGAATATAGTCAGTTTTTTAAAAGATCGGAGGTCATTCCCCATTCCTGTTTCCTCCTTGTGCACTAACTGAACAAGTTACTTCTCTGAGCTGATTTTTTCTCTCTAAAATGGGAGAATAATGTGAATCTGGTAATATGATAGAATAAAGTTATATAAAGCTTGTATACTTGTCTAACAAACATTGGTGCCTGCTCTTCCTTTGTGGTAGATTTCATTATCCTTATCTAAGGAATCCCTAAAGCGGAAAAAAATCTGCATTTCACGGTAGAGAAAAGTCCTCAACAGCTGCTCCTACGAGTTTTGAGTTCATGTTCTTTGCACAGCCTCCCTTATGTTTGCTTCTTTGCTTCTAAGCCTACATTTTTCCAACTCTTATTTTTTGCTCTTATTTACATACATTTGTGCAATTGCAGGATCCTGGCTTTTCTTTCTTAAGTGTTCTCACATCCCAGTATCTGGCTAATAGTGTTAACACAGTTATGGAAATAAATAGTTGTTCTTGTTCAGAGATTCCTGAGTCAAGAGTAGAAGCCAGTCGGCAAGCGTTGTGGCCGCAGGCCTCCACCCCCTTTTCCATTCCCAGTGCAGTGCTCGCTCCCTGCTTCCTCACACAGCAGACCCCTTGCTCCCTCCCCATACCCGTGACTGACTTTCTTCCGTGAAACCCCTACACTCCTCAGTCATTACATGTGCCAACATGGTGTCTCACAACATGCAGAATACATAGGCTCAGACATGAAGAGTGAATGATGATGCTGACGGTGTCGTCAATGGCAGAATAATAATAACCTGCACCTGCACAACTTTTTACCACAGCTTAGGCACTTTTCTATGTTCTTAGGACACCTGAGCTCATGCCAAATATTTACAACAACCCTAGAAAGGTGCCGTAATTTTCCACCTTCTATAAATGGGGAAACTGTGCAACTGAGAACCTACACAAATTACCATATTTTGCCATGTATGATGCTCACCCACGTTTTTGCCCTGAACTTTCAGGAAAAAATCTTACATTTTAACTTTTTAATTCAATTTTTATTTATTTATATTTACATACTTGTTTTGTATTATAAAGGAATTTTAGCATTTATTTTTGAATATATGGATATCATATTGCTTTCTGGAGTTACATTTTTAATGCATAAGCACAAATAAAAGAATTAAAAACATTTATATTGATATGGAATTAGTACTATCCATGTATAATGCACATCCTTATTTTTTCCTCAAAAATTTGGGGCAAAAACTGTACATTCTACATGGCAAAATATGGTACATGCCCAGCTACAGAGTGTTGCAGCTGGGGCTGGAAATCAGCCATACGGCTCTTCAGTCTGTGCTGTTAACCACTGTGCTACATTGTCAGTATGATAATTTCTGGTTCTATTATTCTGAGGGTAACTAAACAAGTGTTCATGAAGAATTTATTCAGCATGCCAGCATTTTGCTAAATACTGAAGAGGGAACTATGAAAGAAGTAAAAGAATTCCAGTCCCTTAAGCATTTAGTTTACAATCTAACTGAAGAAATGAGACATTGTAGAATGGGAAGGCTTTGCAGTACAACTCAAAACAACTCTGCCAGATCGGAAATGGGAGGGACTCTTCTGGACTGTGGTAACCCAGGGAGGAGAATTTGAATTCATTCTTAAGGGATGGGGAACATTTGGAAGGATGGACAGGAGGAGAAAGAGCATGAATTCTGCCCCAGACTAATGACAAGAAGAGTCAAAAAGGCCATGTTGACAAGAGAGAGAAGTTTATGTTGGGATGTGGGACAAGTAAGTTTGAACAGATGAGGAAGATATTGCTACAGAGAGAAAGAGTGTATCTGATTTCCAGCTTCCAATCCTGTGTTGAGGCCTAAAATGCACATAAGAATGCTTGCTTGTTAGGGTCAGAGGCCTGTCATGGTACAACATCAGGACTCATGTAGCAGATGGATATTTCTGTGTCCAGAGCTTGAAAATTCCTCTGACAACTGGAAATTTCAAGGAGTTCCAAGATGGTAACAAAGGTTACTACCATGTATACCATTAAAAGTAGATATATATTAATTTTTAGATGCATTTGACATTTAAGCCTTTTTACTTAGAAAATAGTGAGAATGGGTCAATTTACTCCTTTATTTGATCTCCATAAGAACTCTCTGAGATCAATATTATCCTAAATTTGCAGAAGGAACTTAGAGGCTCACTGGGTTAAAAGGCTCACTCGAGGCTCCCCATGACTCCATGTCTCTTGAGTGACATCAGGAAGGTTTCCCCTCCACGGCAGCTTCCATGGTTGGTTATCGAGGTCACTTTGAGAGGTGGGCCTGCATAAGACTGTGATGTTCACGATTGAGCCAAGGATTCACAAGGCATCACAATGCCACCCCACTCATGTAATTGCTAGAAACTTACACCCAGAGCTGCTTTATTTTCAAATAAGAGTACTTTCTCATTGTACATTGCAAGTGCAGAGGAGATAACTTTACCTCAAGAAGCTTGTACTTGCTAGGACTGGACCATAAGCACTTTGTCCATATTCTACTCACATGGATGATGAGAGCTTTACTTATGTAACTAAACCAATTCTTTGTATTTTCTCAACTGCTCTTTACTTAATTGGTAGGGTCCTTGAGAAAACAGGCTTAGAAGCCTACAAGTAAAAGCCACCAGAAAAACAAAACTGCTCCTTTATTTTCAGGTGAAAAGTATGACCAAAGAAAGAAATTTAGCATTAAGTTTTAGCTCAGTAAACCCAAAGGGAAGTGTGGCATGGATATGAGAGGAAAGTGGAGAGTATTAATATACCTAATATGAGCACAGTACCATTTGCTATGTAGATTTTAATTATGTCCCATTTCATGTCCCCTCAGTCCTCCGATTCCTTAAATTCCAAAAACACCCCAGAGAAATCTTTCTGGTTTTGCTTGGAAAGCAACGCTATTTTTCTGCATCTATGCATTCTAAAACAGTCCTGTCAAACTTCAAACCTAAATACAAGTTGACAGAAATCAGCTACTAACAAAAAATTAAGTTAAATTAATAGTGTAGGTTCCTGAAGTACAAAGGAAATGTGTTTTGTTTTGTTTTGTTTTGTTTTACCAGAAACCCCTCTCCCTAGTTGCCAGGCTAGATAGAGAGCCCATGGCAAACCTCAGTCTCCCTGGCAAACCCTTTTCTTTGCCTTGTCATGTTTCCTAGGAAATCCTGTGTGGATACCCTCCCCAGAACTATGGCTCTCACTAGTGGCAGCCTCCAAACCCCCTCTACCAAGTTCATGGGCATATTAAAGACATGACAGATTGGGGGAAAGTGCTGGCTCAAGAAACCCTATTTCAAATCCTGACTCTGCCATCAAATACCTATGGGCTCTTGAGCTAAAGAATTCAATTTTATGAATGCAAATAATTTATAACTACATGCAATACATGACAAATTTAGATTTTGTCCTATGTAGATTTTATCTTAAGATAATTTTTAAAACTTTTTTTATGAAGGCATATTCTTGAACTGTTTTATCTTTGTAGAGACAGTTTGTGGAATAAAAGAATATACAAATGCTGGTTCCCAAGATCCAGGTTCTATTCCATTTCTGCTATTCCCATCCTAATTCAGATTCTAATGGCTTTGTACCTGGTGGATCTCCTCCCAGCTCTTCACCAACTTTGTGAGCATCCTTCTCCAGGCTTTAGACAGGCAGAAAGCACTGTGGCTCACTCAGTAGCACCAGTGCCTGGAGAAATTCACGTAGCCACCAAAGCTAATGCCCACCTAAAGAAATAGTTGGTTCAGGCCCAGTGAGGGATTGGGGTTTACATCCTCTGCATGAGATCAGGCAAGTACAGTAATTCTGTGGGGAAAAATCATGATCTGAATATGAAGATCTAGTACATTGTCTGGAGGGAAATCAGCCAATATCCTGTGCTCCTCTTGTTTCCTTCCTCATAATTTTCTCATTCCCTCTCCCCACTTTCTCACATTTAATTCTCCATGCAGAGTGCCCGACATTATCAATGGGTCATTGAAATACCAAAAGATGGTCTAGAAGTACCTTATCAACCTCATTTTAAGAGTTTCCTCTGCTGGGTAGGAAAACATACTTCAACTCAGTTTTAGAAGTTGATAAACTGAAATGCAGGAAGGTGAAGGGATTTGCTAATGGTGATTACTTAAATCATAGCAGGACCAAAATAAAGTTCAGTAGACATGTCTTCTAGCCTCCTGCTCTGAATGTTTAATTCAAGAAATCTTTCTTAGAAAAGAGAGAAAGAGTGCCGGTTTTAGGGAGGCAACAGCCCCAGTGGACTTTAGAATTTAGCAAAGTTTAATCCGTGCCTTTTTAGTGTGGTAAACTGAAAAATGATCAACTAAGTTCAATCATTCTGAGTAGTTAGTTCTATTGAAATTGAATTTTTTTATCCTCTCCCAAGTACACTTTTTATTGCTTTTAAATAGAGAAAAAGGGAGAGAGAGGGGAAAAAACATTGATTGGTTGCATTCTTGTATTCACCACAGCCAGGGATGGAACCCACAACCTGGGTATGTGCCCTGACCAGGAATCAAACCCAAGACCTTTTGGTCTACAGGACACTCCAACCACCTGAGCCATTCCAGCCAGGACAGTTTCGCTGAAATCTGATTAAGCCTGCTTTCCTTATTTTTATTTGGAAATTGTTATGGAGGCATACATGATCCTAGGACATCATAAAGATTTAAATTATAAAGTCAATTTGTAATTTTTCAAATCTAAAATAGCCTGTATATCTGCAGAGATTTGGTAATGATTATTATATCTATTAAGATTCCTTTAGAAAATAGTAATATTATTACTTAATTATCATATGGCTTACCAAAGATAAGCAAACTGTATAGCCATCTTTCATTTTTTATTTCTTTAAAGTAAGCTAACAAATGAACATGTAATTGTTTGACTTTGAGAGAAAACACCCAATATCTGATGGATGAATGAGTGAATGAGTGGACAAATTCTGTCACAATCTCTCATATCCTCTCTGTCATCCCTCACTAAGTTTCAGCTCTGGTTTAATGACACAAAAGGAATAGCAGTGATGGTCTGGAATGGCACTGAATTAAACACAAACCATCCAGAAACTTCCTTTTGGCTAAGGTTTTCTATTTCCTTCCTCATTTTTTATTACAACTGTCCATATGTAACTAGATTAAAGATTAATTGGTGTAAGCCTTTCTTTTTCTTTCCTGCCTTTCCTCTGACAGGAGGTAAGAATAAGCAATGAATTAAAATTTTTCATACATTCTAAAAAAAAAAGAATAAGCAATGCAGTAGGCCCAAGGCCAAAAGCAGCATTCAGGGGACCTGATTCATTGCCAGACTCCTCACCCACCTCAAAATAATTAAGAGCTGACTAGAGGCAGTGATGAACTGCAAAGGCCATAGAGTCTGGAGAAATAGTGAAGAAAGAAAAGAATTGTATAGTGGGGAGAATGTGTTGCTAAGGCAAAAGAGCTGAACTGTAGTCTTAATTTCATCACCAAGTCTTGTGAGCTCTCCTGACAATTTTATGGGTTTTTTCCCCTTTCCTGGAAAATAACCCCTGCTACCTGGTTGTCTTCTAAGAATGGGTATTAATATGACATGAAGGGACTAGATCTTTGGGCCTTTTGAAACTAGGGAGTTGGAAATAATCACAACGATAGAAATGACTGACTGTAAGAATCCAAAGACCAACTCTAAACCACTTCTTTGCTATTGAATGATTTACCCACCTAAAACCCTTCCAAGTCTGAGCATTGGATCTCTGAGCTTCCCACCCTGTCCTCCCCCACTGCCCTCCCAGATTCTCACCTCCACAAACACATTCCAATTATCATCACCAAGTCACCAAGACATCTGCTTCAAGTCATCCTTAGTCACTGATCTGAGTACTGCCATGATGTAGCAGGTAGTTCTTATAAGTGGACTAAATTGAGAGAAGAAAAAACAATAAACTGAGTTTGGAGTCAGTTATGAAGTTCTTTGTGTAGGCACCCACAATTTGATTCTTATCACTCTTTTCAAGTAAAGCAAAGTGTCTAAACTAGTGATTATTTTAGAATAGTTTCTACATGGCCCTGAAGGGCAGGCTTTGCCTTCATCCTATTGGGCACCTTCTCTACATAGGGGCCCTCTGCCAAGTATGGTGAAAACTATAATAATAAATAAGAACTGAGTTTTGTGCCCCAAAATGTTTGCAGAATAATGAAGACAGTAGATGTACATATGACTACCTGGAACTGAGAAGTAAGTACACATACAATTGCCTTCAAATATGCACATCAAGATTCTCCTATTGATAGTTGATTTCTGGCTTGCTCTCTTCCCTCCTCCATGCCTCAACAGATGCCTTTCTTCATATCTGAAAGCTCTGCTTACTTTCCCCTACACAACAAAGTTCCATTCCTCCTTTATTTTTATTATATTTTATTGATTATGCTATTACAGTTGTCCCATTTCTCCCCCATCATTCCCCTCCACCCTGCACACCCCCTCCCACCCACATTCCCCCCTTTAGTTCATGTCCATGTGTCATAAGTTCTTTACCTTCTACTTTTCCCACACTATTCTTGCACTCCCCCTGTCTATTTTCTACCCACCGTCTATGCTACTTGTTCTCTGTACCTTTTCCCCCTCTCTCCTCCTCCCACTCCCCTGTTGCTAACCCTCCATGTGATCTCCACTTCTGTGTTTCTGCTCCTGTTCTAGCTGTTGGCTTAGTTTGCTTTTGTTTTAGGTGTGGTTGTTAATGTCTGTGAGTTTGCTCTCTTTTTACTGTCCTATTTTTTATCTTCTTTTTCTTAGGTAAGTCCCTTTAACATTTCATATAATAAGGGCTTGGTGATGATGAACTCCTTGAACTTGACCTTATCTGAGAAGCCCTTTATCTTCCCTTCCATTCTAAATGACAGCTTCAATGGATAGAGCAATCTTGGTTGTCGGTCCTTGACTTTCATAAGTTGGAATACTTCTTTCCAGCCCCTTCTTTCCTGGAAGATCTCTTTTGAGAAATCAGCTGACAGTCTGATGGGAACTCCTTTGTAGGTGACTGACCCCTTATCCTTTGCTGCTTCTAGAATTCTCTCCTTCATTTTAATCTTGGCTAATGTAATTATGATGTGCCTTGGTGTGTTCCTCCTTGGGTCCACTTTCTTTGGGACTCTCTGAGATTCCTGGACTTCCT
>PVKU01014640.1:0-11332 GCA_004027475.1 Anoura caudifer | reverse complement strand
TTTCTTTCTTCCTTCTGGTCCACTGCGTTAATTTGAGTCCCAGTTTTCCTCCCATCTCTATTGGATCCCTGTGCTTTTTTCTTCATTTCACTTATTGTAGCCTTCATTTGTTCATCTAATTTGTGAGCAAAATCAACCAATTGTGTGAGCATCCTAATCACCAGTGCTTTGAACTGTGCATCTGATAGGTTGGCTACCAGTGCTTTGAGCTGTGCATCTGATAGTTTGGCTATCTCTTGGTCGCTTAGATGAATTAGCTCTGGGGCTTTCATCTGTTCTCCCGTTTGAGTCATTTTTGGTTTTAGTTTTTCTTTTTTTTCTTTTTTTTTTCTTTTTTTTTGGTCTGGTCACGGCTATTATGTAGTGAGGGGTGGAGCCTTAGGTGTTCACCAGGATGGGGCAACCCAGTCGCAGAGTTGTGACACTGTATTTGGGGGCGGGGTCCAAGAGGGAACAATGGTGCTTGCTCCACTCTCTCTCTCAGATTCCAGTCCCCTCTGCCACTTTCCCCAAGCAAACTGGGCCATTCCGGTGCTGATTTCCATGTGGGTGGGCCTTTGCACATTCTGGGACCCTGTGGGTCTCTCCAGCAAACTCTCCTGTGAGGCTGGATTCTCTCCCAGCACTTCAGTCCCCACAAGTATTTTCAATAGGTCCCTCTAGGCTCCCCTTCCTGGTGTCGGGGCCCTGCACTGTGCAGTCTGTCCTGCTGCCTGTTTTCGCCAGGTTTATCTGCACGCGAACGTGTGACCACTGTCAGCCATCTTGTGCGCCTTACTTGGTCTGCTTGTTGCCTCCCCACTCTTGGTAACCACCACCTGTGTGCCTGGGGTATGCCAACCACCACCTGCATGCCCAGGACCACCAGCCACCACCTTTTCCTGCCCAGACCCCTGTCCACCAGCTGCTGACTCCGCCCCTCTTACTGGTCTGGGTGAATCGTTGTTGGACTTCAGTACAATTCAATTTTCTATCTGTTCTGGTTGGGGTTTTTTGGTTCTATATTTTTGTTGTCCTTAATCTTGGTTGTGAGAGGAGGCACAGTCTGTCCATCTACGCCTCCATCTTTGCAGGACCCATTCCTCCTTTATACCTTATTTCTCCCTTCATAAGTATTCCCCCGATCCATCTGCACCATTCATCCTCCCCCGCTCTCACCCCTGAGGTATGTGTTCTATGTATTCAGTGCACTTAGGCTGTCTGCTCCAACTGGTAGCATTTAGGTCAAGTAATCAACAAGCAGTGTAAGCAATCAAAACCTCCTTATGTGACGTTGCTACCAGAATCACACCAAGCACAGTGGCAAGAGAGTCAGGGCTCCTGAGTGACATCATGGCTGGTTTGTCCCTGTTGTTAAAACAGGATTCTGAATATCCCTTGGGTTCATTCCTGCTTGACCTACATCAATTGCCAAAAAGGACTCAACTGACCTGACCAAAATTTTTATTCTGTTATTCCAGGATTCTTCTACAACCAGATGATTCCTTACAGATACTGGCACCAGTGGAAGCAGATGTGGGTTTCTACACTTGTAACGCCACAAATGCCTTGGGATATGACTCTGTCTCCATTGCCGTCACATTAGCCGGTAACATGAAAAGCTCTGTTCATTTCAGTTTAGAAACCGTCATTGGGTAGATGCCTACAATGTGCCAAGCAGGCCCAGGAACACACTGATAAATGAGATCTACACCCTGCCTTAAGGAAGCTTATAATCTGTAATTATAATTAAGTGGAGGTGATGTGTGGTATGAGGTAGAATGAAATAAGTGCTCTAAGTGATAACCAAAAAGTGTGCAAGGACATTTTATTCAATCTGGGAGATCTTAGAGTTGGGATGAGTGGCATTTTGATAAGCAGAGATGGGGGAAATACTCCAGACAGAAAAAACGTGAGAAAAGGAGATATATACAAGTAGCATGTTGGGAAGCGTAATCATGACCTAAGATTATTGATTGCTCTTTGGGGACCCTGCCATTTCTCCTTGTTACACTCATTGCAAAGAAGACTTTAACACCCACAGGGAATTGGCATTCTGTGGTCATGATTTGAAGCCACAGAGTGTTCTCTCGGATTCCATTTTACTTCAACCTCTTGTTCTAATGCACCTGCCAATGCTTTGCCTTTTCCCATTGATATTAGGTGAAACATTCTGTACATGATGACTTAAAAAAATTAAAATTCAGATTACAATGTCTCCCAAGGTCATGGTCTTATAGTACAGCACTTTTATAAAACCTCTCTTACAAATCCTTGCCTTTGAAATTAAAGAGACCTTAGATGCATACCAGTTGGACCAGTGCCCTTATTTCTCAGAGCTCAGTCATCCTGAGGTCACACAGCTGCTCAGCTAGTGCGGAAGAGAAGAAGCAAACTAAGGTCCACTAACTCCTAGCTCATTGTTCCCTCCATTTCCCCACTGATCCTACCAAAATAGGATGCTTTTCCTCAGATCCGGGCCAAGCAGCTTTGTGGGGGTATGTTGCATGTGTTTGTATTTATTCTTTTTGATTGTTACTCCCATCAGATGATTCAGTAGATGCTAGAAAAACCAGCATCACCCCACACTGACCTCATCAGTCCATGCTGGGATTATGTTGTCACATTGTTTTCCAGTCACACGTGCTACTCCCTTGCATATCTGTTTAGCAACTGTATTTATGCCCTTGTGACCTAAAGCTGATCTGAGAAGGGCCCTTTAGCAGGAGACTTTACAGAGAAGATGAAAGTCAACAATGAATAAGGCAAGCTAAGGAGCCCTGGGGTGGATTAAAGACTGATATTATTAATGCCTATTTTTTTTGTGAATAGAACATTTGCTTTTCTCCTAATGTATTCCAGTCATAAGCTCTATTCCCCTCTTTAATACAGAGTCCAGATGCTCAGCACCAGCGTTGTTAACTCTCTTCTGCCTTCCACCCTCCGACCTCCCTTAGCAGGGACACTGCTGACATTTCTCCAGTTCCAGGCAAATAGTGGCTCTTACAGAATTAAGTCTCTTGTTTATATTTATCCAGATACCATTCAGCTCTGTCACAAACTAAATACCCTTTGTTCACCTGAATTTAATATGATTAATGGAAACCTGTCTGGAATTAAGCAAGGCAATTGAAATATCAGGCTTGTCTTCGGTTCTTTGAAGAGGAGCTATTGGAGGCTGCCAAAAGGTTCAAAGCCAGGAAAGAGAGAGAGCAGCCAGAGAGGCACCAGAGGAGTGGGGGGGAAAGGGGCTGCCTGGTGAGGTAGATCACAAAACACCACACCCAGGGCTTAAGGAGCTTTGTCCGGTGCTTCAGTGGTAGGGTTTGTTCAGGTCCACTGAAAAATCTGCCAAACAATCCCTCTAAAAATTAAGGCTCAAATGTATACATTGCCTTAAGGTTGTTTTTGTGTATTTACCTGGAATTATCATCTATCCCTATGTCAATATCCACATTCACAGTGTTAAGGTACTCGCCAGCTACTGTTTCGAGCTTGCCCTTTGCCAAGTATTGTTGACACATAGCAATAAGTAAGGCGTGAGTTTTGTGCTCCTTAATGTTTAGCGGCTCGTGAAGGCAGTAGATGAATTCATCGCTACCAAGAGGTTATAACTTCCTTCAAATGGCTACATCAAGATCCTGAATGGCACTGTATAAGCTGTGACCTAAATTGGGGGTGTGGATTGGGGAATTGGGCATTACTAAGTTTGCTTACCAGTTATCCTGCTGATTAGCTGTGTAATCACAAACAAAGTGTAAAACCTCATTGTGTGTTTGTTCTCATCCATAAGAATGAAATTAATAATATGTTAATGGATCATTGTGAGATCAAGGAAGATTGCATTCATGAAAAAGCACTTAGCCCAATACCAGGCACATAGTTCACACTCAATAAATGTTTTCTGTCTTTTCTCTAGCTTTTCTAAAATGAAACACATCCTGAAAGCAATTCTAAAATGTGTAAAACATTAGCCCAACTTTACTTCCATGTATTTTTCACTATAAGTCTTCACACTGAAATTTTTCAAGTATGAACTTAGGAGCTGATTCTGCTCACTTGCAATCAATTCCTTATGGTAAATCTCAGTGCTTCTGTGCTTTTAAGGATATTGCAGAGATTTTTACCTTCAGTTCAGCATGAATATAGGCCAAAAGGGGAAAAATGCTTTGAGGCTCAAAGTGCTCAAGTGCTCCCATGATTTTGTAAGGAATGTATGGGCTTTGGTCTTGCCAGTGCACCTGAGTTGCCCAGATGCAGGAAAACTTGTTATAATAATTCACAAGCGCAGGCATAGCATGGCAGTTAAACCTGCAGGCTCTGGAGCCTTGTGTTCTGGATTTGAATCCTGGCTCTGTCACTTCCTAGGTATATAACCCTGAGCAACTTCTTTATACTCTCTGACTCAGCTCCTTTATTCGTAAAATGGTGACAATAATAGTGCTTGACTCACAGGGTTCTTGTGGAGATTAAATACATTCATCATGTAAAATACTTATAATTCTGCTGGGCATATAGCAAGCACTGAGTGAATATTTATCAGCTACTATTATTGTGAGAATAATGCACAAAACAAAGCCAAAATAATTTTACAGTGAGGAAGATTCTTTTTCAGAGACCAGAATGTTCACAAACCCTTTGTAGAGCACCTCTCTGTGTCTCAATGTCTCCAGGTCTCAGTGTCAACTGGAAAGACTGAATTAGTCATCTGAAAATTGGTTCCAGCAAGGGAGGTCACTAGCAACAAAGCATATTTCACATGGACCACAGGAAGGGAGGCCTGATGAACTCTCCCTGGTCCACAGGGAGACCTCTCCCGTCAAATTGCCTCATCTTCTGAATTGAGTGAGTTTTGCCACGTCTGCCTCTCAGATGCGTTGTAGGTCTACTGCTACTCTGTCCCCAATTTGTACAATATTTAAACATGTAAACACCTTAGTTTTAGATATACCAATACAGTCGAGCCTTCCTTTCTCTGCTCTCTTGGGGCCTGTAAAATTTTGTCTTTTCTGCCTTTTGCTTCTCCCCAAACTCATTCATTATGTATTGATTTTATCTTTTAAGTCATGGAGCTTTGAGAGTACTTGGCGAGTGTCACTTGGCGAGTGTCACTTGGCGAGTGTCACTTGGCGTGGAGATGGCCGGTTTCCCTTTCTACCTCCCTGGTTCCCGAAACTCAAGGCCATGTAGACCCAGTGGCAAAAAAAAAAAATTCCTTTCTGTGCTAAATTGACTTAATTGGGTACCTGTTTCACCACTCAGAATGTAGATGAGAGTAACATACAGTTCAGTGGAGGGGGGAGTATAAGAATATCACCAAAATGTCACCCTCTAACATTTTGAAGTAATGATTACTCTGCATCCAGGCAAGAACAGCACTCAGTAGAGGAGAGCTTCTGATGCGTACACAGATAGGTACAAAGATTGGAGAGCCACCTTGACTAGTCAGATTCAGCACTGGGCCAGGTTGCTCAGAAATCTCCCAAATCTGAATGGTGGGGGCAGCATTTTGAAGGAAAGCAGTAGTTTCCTGGTAAATTGCTTCAGTCTGGATCAGTGCAGTTTAGCTCTACTTACCAATGCAGATGAGGCCTGTCCAGGTGTGGACCACTGATGAAGTCATGGCCAGAAGGGAAATGTTTTTGGTTGTCATTGATTTTATAAGATCACAAAAGAGATACTATAAGGCCTGCCTGACATCATCAATAGAAAATGAGAAGATGAGGGCTGAGTGATGAGCATCTCTTCCATTGAAAGGAGAGAACACAGATGAGCTCATTCAAAGTTTTCACAGGAAGGGAGAAACAGAAAATATTTCTCCTTTCCTGGCATGTTTTTCTGGTTTTTTATGAGTTGAATTGCTGACACATATTGTGTCTAATAAAGAGATCACAGAAACCTCTCTGGGAAAATAAAAATAAATGGTAGTTGGTTTTGAAATTCTTTTTTTTTTTCCTTTCCCTTCCCCACCATGATTTAGTAGCTGCAATAAAAGACAAGCAGGTTTGTAAGCTATTTATAATGTAAGTCATTTCAAATTGGCATTTCTGGATTTTTTTCTTCCAGCAATTCTGTTAACCAAGGAAGATTTGGCTTCACAGAGCATTTGGCTCAGAGAGGGCCTTGTCATCGGTGGCAGAGGCTGACAGAGGAAGGTTTACTCCAGTGCACTAGATCAGAGGCAAAGGCAGACAAGTTTGGCTGTGTTCCTAATGGTACTCTGAATAACAGGGTAATTAATGGCCATTGACTGATTCAAGCTGCCATCAAGGGACCTCATTATCTGCTAGAATACTGAGTACCAAGGCCCTTAAGTTTTCCTCAATATGTACATATGTATAGCATGCCCACTAAGGACTCTTGGCTATTACAAAAGTTAGATTAAATGGATAAAATTATAGCAAGAAGATCCAACTTACTCTATTTCTCAGTAAACTACAGGAAACAAACAGGAAAAACAAATGGTCCAAGCTAACTCATCTCAGATTCTGAAAGAGCAAATCCCACAGCTATCCAATGGAATGAGAGAAACTTGGGTGATTGGAGAACAAGTGGGACACGCCACATCCTCGGTTAATTGCTTCTGGGAGAGGCTGTGGCATCACACAGCTGTGCTAGGGGCAGGGTCTCTTGTCCAAAACTCTGCAGCAGAACATGCAAAAGAAGTTGTAACAACACTGCTTGCTGCCTTAGTCTCTTGAACAATAATCAACTTCAACTGAATAATTAGAAGAGATAACCTGAGTAAACTGACATGTACCAGTGGCAAAAACATCTTGAGAAAATGGATGGAGAAGAGGGAAGCCATGCAGCCTGGGAATGTTCAGAGAAGGGCAGTCTAAGCCCTACCCACCTCCAGGGTACTAACTGCCCGGCAATAGAAATACTGCAGGTGCATCAACAACCCAAATCACAAGGGCAAAGAAATTCCAATTCCTTCTCAGTTTTTGCGCAAGATAATTAATGAGTAGTCACAACGTTGACCCTGAATCATCAAGGAAAGGTTAAATCAGATTAAAACTATTCTTCATGTTTTATTGAAGAATAATTTACATACCATAAAATTAACCAATTTAAGTGTGCAATTCCATGAATTTTTAGGCAAATTTTTTAAGTTGTATACCAATCACTATAACCTAAGGTGATGGTTCAAAAAGAAACTTTATTGAGGTATAGTTCACACACTATACAATTCAATGGCTTTAAGTACATGCAGATTGTGCATCCATCACCATACTTAATTTTAGAGCATTTTTATTTTCCCATAAATAAACTCCACACTCCTTAGCCATCACCCTCCACCCCACCCCCACTCCTACCAGCCATAGGTAGGCTACCACTAATATACTACATCTCCATAGATCTGACTATTCATCATACAATACATGGGCCTTAGTTACTGCTTTCTTTCACTTAGCACAATGTTTTCAAGGTTCATCTGTATTGTATAGCATGTATGCTACATTACTGTTTGTGGTGGAATAATAATCCATTGTGTGACTATGCCCCATTATATTCATCATTCATCAGATGAAGGGCATGTGGGTTGTTTCCACTTTTTGGCTGTTAGGAATAATGCTGCAATGAATATTCATGGGCAAATTCTTATGTGGACATATGTTTTTATTTCTCTTGGGTGTGTATGCATAAAAGTGGAATTGCTGAGTCATGTGACACATTTATGTTAACTTTTTGAGAAACTATCAATTACATTCCAAAGTGGCCACACTATTTTACATTTCTACCAGGAATGCATGAGGGTTCCAGTTTTTCTATATTCCACCAATAGTTGTTGCTGTTTTCTTTCTGTCCATCCTCAGGATGTGAAGTGAGTTCATTATGACTAATTTTCTGTATTTTTCAGACCATAAGACACACCTAGGTTTTAGAGGAGGAAAATAGGAAAAAAAATTTTTGAAGCAAAACATATGGTAAAATATTTAATAACATAAATAACATAATATTTCACCAATGTAAATGTAAATGTAGATGCTTAACAGCAGCATTAACAGCCATTATTCCTCCCAAATGTGGGGGTGGGGGTGCGTCTTATAGTCCAAAAATATAGTATATTTCCTTAATGGCTTGATGATATCAAACATTTTTTCATGTGCTTACTACTCACATATATGTCTTCTTTGCTGTAGTGACAACTTTGGTGATGTAGAAAGGGCATAAGGCCTGTGCATTAGTTTTTTATTGCTGCCATAACAAATTACCAAAAGCTTAGATTGTTAAAACAACGCGAATATATTATCTTTCAGTTCTGTGGGTATCTTTCCAGTGCAGTCTCACCAGGAAAAGATCAAGATGTCAACGGGCTGCGTGCCTTTCTGAAAGTCCTAGAAGAGAATGTTTTTCCTACTCATTGGGGTTGTAGGCAGAATTTAGCTCCTTGTGACCTAGGACTACAGTCCCTGTTTTCTTTCTGGCTGTAACCTGAGTGTCATTCCCAGCTTCTAGAGACCACCACTTTCCTGAGCTCTTGGTCCTCTTTCTCCATCTTCAAAGCTGGCAGTGGTGGGTGGAGTCCTTCTCAGGTTGCCTGTCTGACAAACTCTTCTGTCTCTGTCTTCTGATTTTAAGAGCTTGAAATATTTTTTTTAAAAGAGCTTATGTGATTAAACTAGGCCCACATAGATAATTTAGGATAATTGCTTTATTTTAAAAGCAGCTCATTAGCTATCTTAATTCCATCTGCAACCTTAGTTCCCTTTTGCCATGTAATCCAACAGTCACAGGTTCCAGGGATTGAGGTGTAGACCTCGCTGGAGGGCGACTATTCCACGAACCACACACCCTGCCTGATAAGCACAGCTCATTTTCATCTGACTGTTGCCAAAAAAAAAAAAAAAATGCAAATCTAATGTTGATAGACCAAGTAAGTGAAACCCAAACACACACACACACTTTTTTTTTTTTAATCTCTCAATTTTTAAGTGAGCCCAATTAGGTTACATTTTTAATCACTCTTTTCAGGCTTTATATGGCTGTGCTCTGAATATAAACTGGAAAAGTAGCCTCTGGTTAAATCTTACATTTTCTGTATTCTCTGCTCATGTATTACTTCTCATTTCCCAGATATAGTCAGTGTTACTCAAAGTATAATAACAATCTATTTTGCTAGATTACACTAACTAAAAACCATGTGGCAATTTGGATAGGAGAAAAATATTTATTTTTACTATTACTAAATAAAGGGAGATTATTATTATAATAAAATAAATAAGATTCTAGGGAAAGTATTTGCCTCATTGCAAAATTTAGAAGCAGATTCAGAAGTACAAACCCATGTCCATACTGTACACACAGGGTTTTACATGGATGCACACTGAGGTCTCCTGCAACCTGAGTTCTACAACCTCTTACATACACATGACCCACAGCCATCATCTCCCCTTCCCTGAAACTTTAGCATTTGCAAATTTACTTCCTTTATATTTGGGAGAATAGATGACTAGATGGCAAAGCACAGCTTTTTCAATATCTTCAGAAAAATGACTGATGAGAGGAAAAGTTCTCAGCAGACTAGTGGAGAGAAAGAGCGCAGAGCACACACAGCTGACTGACAGGCCAAGGCTGAATCGGGAGGCAGGCGGTGGACATGAGGGAGACCTTACGAGAGAGAGAACAGGACAGGATGGAGTTAAAATTTCTGAGCTACAAAATGGGAAAGGCATTTGGAAAGAGAACCAGACTTTAAAAAATTATGCATTTTAATATGACTATTATCTGTAACAAAGCCACTCTTGTTGAAATCGCCGGGTAGCCAGATCCCAAAAAGTTTCTGGCCAGCAAGAAAGGTAACTGAACATTAACAGTGTCCATCATTAGTGACTCAGTTATATAAGATGTAGTTATTATTGATAAGTGTTTCATGGGTTTACAGTGATCATGGTTCCTTAAATTTAATTTGTGAGGTTTTAAATTCTTCACCTGGGAAGTCTCCTTTCAGGGAGTTTTCACAGATTTAACTCCAGTGCCCCTTATGAGGGACCTATCCCAATTAATTATATTGTAAGCAGAGGCTGACATTTCTTAAGGCATTTCTTTGATATTCTTACTGATTACAGAGCATTATCCATTGATTAAATCTGGATTTATACTATTTTATAAATTTATACAATATATACAATTAAATCTTGATTTATACAATTACTTAGTTTTAGGTTAGGAAAGTTTGTGAAATCTCTAGCACCTCATTGCTGTATAGTCACATATTTTAATTAGTGAACATCACTATGTTGTTTCTCTTGAATTGAGATTTGGGTCACAACCTCAAACAATTGGCCATTTATTGATTCCTTCTGGAGCTCTCAGTCATCTCCAGGCCTGCCTGCTGCAGTCCTTGTGCCTGCCACTGCCCAGTGCCTGGTCATCTCCAACAAGTCCCCTACTCCTCCTGCAGTATGAGCACACACCCACACTTCCTGGCCTGGATAGCCTCTAGCTGAGCAATGGGAACCTGAAAGTTTTGAAATACAATTCTTTTTTTTTTCTACTGTTTAGTTAAACTTGTTGCCATTTTTCACCCATAACTCTCCCCTGACCTGCTCTATCCACTCCCCACCTCCTACATTCAATCCTCCCTGCAACCCTGTTGTCTTTGTCCATGGGTCCTTTGTACATGTGTACATGTTCCTTGACTTGACGCTTCCCTTTCTTTCCCCTGCTACCCCACTCACCCCACCCCTCTGGTCACTGTCATTTTGTTCTTTTCTTTTAAATATATTTTATTGATTATGCTACTACAGTTGTCCCATTTTTCCCCCATCATTCCCCTCCACCCTGCACACCCCCTCCCACCCACATTCCCCCCTTTAGTTCATGTCCATGGGTCATAAGTTCTTTAGCTTCTACTTTTCCCACACTATTCTTGCCCTCCCCCTATTTTCTACCCACCATCTATGCCACTTATTCTCTGTACCTATTCCCCCTCTCTCCTCCTCCCACTCCCCTGTTGCTAACCCTTCATGTGATCTCCATTTCTGTGGTTCTGTTCCTACTCTAGATGTTTGCTTAGTTTGTTTTTGTTTTAGGTGTGGTTTGTTAATATCTGAGTTTGCTCTCTTTTTACTGTCCTATTTTTTATCTTCTTTTTCTTAGATAAGGCCCTTTAACATTTCATATAATAAGAGCTTGGTGATGATGAACTCCTTTAACTTGACCTTATCCAAGAAGCACTTTATCTGCCCTTCCATTTTAAATGACAGCTTTGCTGGATAGAGCAATCTTGGATATAGGTCCTTGACTTTCATGACTTGGAATACCTCTTTCCAGCCCCTTCTTGCCTGGAAGGTCTCTTTTGAGAAATCAGCTGACAGTCTGATGGGAACTCCTTTGTAGGTGACTC
>PVKU01014639.1:0-21993 GCA_004027475.1 Anoura caudifer | reverse complement strand
TCTTTCTAAAATTGTAGAGGAGCTGTTAAAGGAGCCAGGACATGAGGGGCCAGAACCTGGAGAGAAAGAAAGCTTATGGAGTTGAGACCAGTTTTCTACACATTGCTGTTCCCTTTGAGGTATTTACCTATTTCTGGTGCATTACTGATAAAAAGAAAAATAGATTCTAAGAGGCAAGACACTATGAAAAATGTTCTCAGGTCCTCTAGGGTAAGAAGACAAAAAATGGAGTTCAGATGTGAAGGTAACCAGGCCTTCTCACAGATAAGAAGGCACAAAGAAATTAGCCAATGGATACATGGAAGAGAATGAAAGCTGTCAGAAGGGAGGGGGAAAGGCACGAAAGGGATGAGCCAAAGTTCATATATACATAACCCATGGACACAGACAACAGTGTGGTAATGGCAAGAGGGAAGGTGTCAGGAGTTGGGTGGAGGTCTGCAAAGGAAGTGGCAAAGAGGAACATCTGTAATAGTGTCAACAACAAAAATAAAGTTCAAAAAAATAAATTAGTCCAATATCTGGCATAAAATTTTATGCTAAGACTGGCTTATTGTAAACTGCACAGGGCAAGATGTTAAGAAGTCATCTATAAACTGGCTAAAAACCATAGTGAACTTTTAACAGACACATAGTATTAGACAAGGAAATTGAAATTCATGATCCATTTGTTACAGAAGGAAACGACTCAACACGCAGTTGGATGGCGGAGCACAACCCTTTATTAACGTGCACGGGCCCAGAGGAGTACAGACCCCAAATTCTGAGCCCTGAGCCTTGGCTGAGCAGGGCTTTTATTGCTTTCTGGACACCCTTCCCTATGTAGCAAAAGCAGGAGGTACAGAAGCTGATGCGAAAAATAACTCTAGCCTTGAGGTGTCCTTATCTGAAGCTGGGTGCTCTGAAGCCAAAGTGGCAGTTAGCTGCTATGTGCAGAGGGGAGTTAGCCTTGAAGAATCATAATCTGAAGCTGAGTGTACAAAAGCCGAAACAGAAATTATGACTGCCTGGCTGAAATCCAACAGCTGGCTGCATCTTCTAAGTAACCTAAACAAACTCTTTCCTAGTTCCTGGTCCCTCCTCTGGGTCACCTTAACCTATCTGACTTTTCCTCTACACATTAAAAGGAGAATTCTAGTCAATAAATATTTTATCTGAAACAAGATTACACCCTCAGATTAGAAATAAGATTTGTAAACACTGCCCTTTGGTTTACAAAATTCCCAGTTCTTGACTAGACCCAGATAATCTATTCATCTGCTGGCTACCTGCCAGATAATACAGCAGATTCTATATAGAAGAAGAAAAACATTATCCATGACCTCTGTAATTGTTTATTGCATTTAAACACAAATTACTGGGCATGCTAACTGAGTGAATATTTAAAGATACATATAGTCAAGCACATATACATGACTGAATGAATGAACTGATGAATGAATAAATAAATGCAGTAGGGGGAAGAGAGTAAACACAAATAGAAATATAAATGATATAGACTTTGTAGTTATTAGACTATAATTAAAATAATTGTTATTACTTCAAAAAAAGAGATAACCATAAAGGAATTCACTGAGAATCAGAATGTATATAAACAGATCCAAATGCAGAAATGAAATTTAAAATAATTGAAATTAAGAACTTAGAGAGTTTACCTAATTAATAGAAGGAATAAATGTGAAAAATAAGTCATCACAAAATATGCAGAATTGACATGAAAAGCAAAAAAGATGAAGGCACATAGATGAATATAAAGGATTTATGACACATGTGAGCACATTTAACATATATGCAATTTGAATCTCAGAAGAAGTAGAGGAGAAAAAAATTGCAAAAGTAACATTTAATAAGATGATGGTAGTGATTCTTCCACAACTAATGAAATACATCAACCATAGATTCAAAAAAACACTGAAGCCCAAGCAGAATAAATAGAAAGTAAATAACAACTAGGCATGTAATACTACTTAAACTTAAAAATTAAGAAGCAGCCTTTAATAAAGTAAAAGAAAACAATACCTGTTACCTTTCAGGAAGCAACACTGAAACTGAGAGCTCTCAAAACACAAAAGAGCCAGATGACAACAAAGTCCATCTTTAATTGAAAGAAAATATTTGCCAACCATAAGACCCATATTCAAGAAAATGACAACCTTTCTAGGTAAACAGAAAAGAATGGAAACATTTCTTCATCAATCTTATTCCAAAGGAAAAATAAATAAAGCATTTCAGGCAAAAGGAAATTATTCCATATAGAAAACCAGAGGAGGAAATAAATAGTGATTGAAAAAATTACATTATTTGAGTAAATCGAAGTGAAAATTGACTGCAGAGCATGCTAATAATGTCTACTACATTTTAAAATATATGTAAAATTAAGGTAACCCACAAGGGTGGAAGAGTAAGTAAAAGCTACACTAACCTCCTTCTAGGACCAATCTGGAATTACAACTAAATTGTACAGAAATCATCTTGAATGCCCAACTGAACACTAATCAGAAAGAAAGAAGACTTATAGCCACAGACAGATAGAAGAAACCATTGCACCACAACAAGACTGATAGGGGCTGTTGAAGGAGGCATAGCTGGACTACCATGGGCAGCAGCTGAAGTTCCAGAGGGATATTTCAGTAGCTGGAAGGGGGTCCACCTGAGAAGTATAGGGTCTCAACTTCAAGCTGGGCTCCCCAGCCTACAGCACCAGAGCAGGAATGGAACCCAGATAATATCCAGCTCTGAAAAATAGCAGAGGTTCTGTCTGCCACCGGAGAAAGGGTGGAAGACACAGAGAGCCTCTTCAAGGACCGAGAACAAAATTTCATTTGCAGCCACTTACCCTGGGCTCTGGCAGAGGGGGACAGAATGGACTTGAATGTTTGAGGAGAGTTTGAGGTTGGTGGGTCTGGGGAAAGAACAGAAAGAACAACCTCCAGGATCCCTGTGCTGTGTCACTCCTTATACTGCAGGAGCCGTCACTCTCAGACAAAGCTCCTCTCCAAGTGGCATCAGTCTGAGGGGAAACAATAGCCCCACCCACAGGAATTACTTTGCCCCACCCTATAGTGCTTAAAGTGGCTGCTGATTACAGCTAGGTGCTATATCACTGGTTACTTTAACTAAGGTTAGGGAGGGGGAAAGGATACAATGGGAAGACAAAGAAACAGACCCCAAATGAAAGAGCAGGAGAATTGTCCAGGAGAAGAACTAAATGAAATGGAGGCAAGCAATTTATCAGATAGAGAGTTTAGGGTAATGACTATAAGGATAATCAATAGCATGAAAAAAGATACAGAAACCGTAAAAAAGGACCCATCAGAAATAAAGAGTGCAATATCTGAAATAAATAATACACTGGAAGGAATAGATAGTAGGTTAGATAAAGCAGAAGATTCAATCAGTGATTTGGAAGACAAGGTAGTAAAAACCACCCAAGCAGAAGAGGAAAAAGAAAAAATGATTTTAAAAAATGAGGAGAAATTAAGAAACATTTTGGATAACATGAAGCATAACAACATCCATATCATGGGAATACCAGAAGGAGAAGAGAGCGAGCAAGGGATTAAGAACCTATTTGAAGAAATAGCAACGGAAAATTTCCCTAATCTGGTGAAGGAAAAAGACACACAAGTCCAGGAAGCTCAGAGTCCCAAAAAGTTGGACCCAAAGAGGCATATACTGAGGCACATCATATTTAAAATGATAAGACTGAAAGACAAGGAAAGAATCCTAAAATCCACAAGGGAAAGGCAGGTAGTAACATACAAGGGAATACCATTTAGAATGTCATCTGATTTCTCAACAGAAAAATTTCAGACAAGGGAGTGGCATGAAATATTCAGGGTAATGAAAAGCAAGGACCTATAACCAAGGCTACTTTACCAAGCAGGCTATTATTTAAAATTGAAAGAGAAAAACTTCCCAAAGAAGAAAAAGCTAAAGGAGTTTGTTAACACCAAACCAGTACTGCAGCAAATATTAGAGGGCTTGCTTTAAAAAGAAAAATAAAAAGAGAAAGAAAAAATATAGAGGACAAAAGTTGAAGAATAAAATGGCACTACCTACATATCAATAATCACCTTAAATAAATGGCTTAAATGCTCCAACTATATATATATATGTATGTATATATATATATATATATATGTATATATATATACAGTTCCTCCAAGAGACCCACCTCAGGTCAAAAGATACACACACACAGGCTAAAAGTAAAGGGATAGGAAAAGATATCTCATGCAAATGGAAAAGAAATAAAACCTGGGGGAGCAGCACTTAATGTCTAATGAAATAGACTTTAAAACCAATACTATAGTATGAGACAAAGAACAACACTACATAATAATAAAGGAAAAATTGAACAAGAGGCTATAACCCTATAAACATTTATGCAGTCAACATAGGAGCACCTAAATATGTGAAGCAAATCTTGATGGACATAAAGGGAGAGACCGACAGATATATAGTCATAGTAGAGGATTGTAAAAACCCATTGACTTCAAAGGCTAGATCTTCTAGACAGAAAATCAACAAGAAAACAGCAGCCTTAAATGACACACTAGATCAAATGGATTTAATTGATATCTTCAGAGCACTTTATCCCAAAGCAGCAGACTATACATATTTTTCAAGTGCACATGGAATGTTATCTAGGATAGACCACATGTTAGAACATAAAATAAGTCTCAATAAATTTAAGAAGATTGAAATCATATCAAGCATTTTCTCTAACCACAATGCTATGAAACTAGAAATCAATTATAAGAACACTGAAATACACTCATTGTTTAATAGCATGTTATTGAACAGTGAATGAGTCAATAATGAGATTAAGGAAGAAATCAAAAGATACCTTGAAACAAATGAAAATGAGGACACAAAAATCCAAAATCTGTGGGACACTGGGGAGCAATATTAAGAGGGAAATCATAGCACTATAAGCTTATCTCAGAGAACACAAAAAAAGCTCAAGCAAAAAATCTAACTTTACATTTAAGACAAACATGGCCCACAGTGTGTAGAAGGCAGGAAATAATAAAGATCAGAGCAGAAATAAACAAAATCAAGTCTACAAACATGACACAAAAAAGCAATGAATATAAGAGCTGGTACTTTGAAATGATAAAGAAGATTGACAAACCTTTAATCAGATTCATCAAGAAAAAAAGAATAAGGACCCAAATAAATAAAAAAGGAAAAATAACTGATACCAAAGAAATACCAAGAATTGTAAGAAAATATTGTGAACAACTATATGACAACAAACTGGACAAACTGGATAAAATGGATCTAACAGTGATCCTGAGAAAGAAGAACAAAATTGGAGGAATGACAGTATCTAATATCAAAATATATTTAGGGCCACAGTACTCAAAACAGCATGGTAATGGCATAAAAACAGACATGTAGATCAATGGAACTGAATAGAGAGCCCAAAAATAAACCCACAACTTTATGGTCAATCAATATTTGACAGAGGAAGAAGCACATATGATGGATTAAAGATTTTTTTTAATAAATGGTGTTGGGAAAATTGGACAGATATACACAGAAAAAATAGATCACATTCTTACACAACACACAAGAATAAATTCAAAATGGATCAAAGACTTAACTCTTAGACACAAAACCATAAAAATTGTAGAAGAAAACACAGACTGCAGAATCTTGAACATTGTTGGTAGCAATATTTTATCAGCTTTATCTCCCCAGGCAAAGTATGCAAAGAAAAACTAATGGGCCTACATGAAACTAAAAAAGTGTTTGCACAGCAAAGGGAATCATCAACAAAATAAAAAGACAGCACACAGAATGGGAGAACACACTCATCAATACTTTTGTTAAGGTCTAAATATTCAAACTTTATAAAGAACATAGACAATTTAACACCAAAAAAAACAAACAACCCAATTTAAAAAAATGGGCAAATGGCCTGAATGGACACTTCTCCAAAGAGGATATACAGATAGGCAATAGACATATGAATAAATGCTCAATGTCACTAATTATCAGAAAAATGGAAATTAAAACCATAAGGAAATACCATCTCATACCTGTCAGAATGGCTATCATCAATAAATCAACAAATAACATGTGCTGACAAGGATGTAGAGAAAGGGGAACCCTTTTGCACTGTTGGTAGGAATGCAGACTGGTGCAGCCATGGTAGAAAGCAATATGGAGATGCCTCAAAAAATTAAAAATGGATCTGCCTTTTGACTCAGCCATCCCACTTCTGGTAATATATTCAAAGGAACCCAAAACTCTAATTTGAGAACATAAGCACCCCTATGTTCATTGCAGCATTATATAGAATCACCAAGATATGGAAGCAGTCCAAGTGTACACTAGATGAGTGGATGAAACAACTATGGAACATTTACATAATGGACTACTCAGCTGTAAAAAAGAAGAAAATTTTAATGTTTGTGACAGTATTGGATGAACCTGGAGAAATTTATGCTAAGTAAAATAAGCCAGTCAGAGAAAGATAAATACCATATGATTTCATTCATATGTGGAATCTAAAGAACACACTGAATTAACAGGGAAAATGGGGACAGACTCAGAGATGGAGAGCAGGATGACAGCTGGGGGCAAAGGTGAGAGGATACAGGGATTGGGCAAAAAGGAAAAAAGACTCATAGGCATAGACAAGAGGGTGGTGATTGTTGGGGGCGTTAATAAGGGATGTAAATGATAATTGAAAAAAATACCATAAAGGTTAAATTATAAAATAAAAAACAATGTGTGACCATCACAGAAACAGCAAGGAAATGATTAATGACATTATCTTGGAAATGAGCACTAATTTAATTAAATTATAATTTTTCAAAGATGAATATTTTAATATCTAAGAAAGGTAAAAATTTATAAAAATAACAAGAGTATAGAAGAAAAGTGAAAAAATAGTTTTAAGCATAAAAAGGCCAAAAAAGAAAAAAATAATATAATGAAGTTTAGGAATATTTAAATAGATGAAATACTCTAAATAAAAGATGGGGGAGGTGCAAGCTGGTGGAGGAGTGAATGGAAGCCACACTAACCTCCTCCTAGGAGGAGGTTACAACTAAATTGTGGAGAAAGCTCCTGGAATAAACAACTGAACAACAGTGAAGAAGACTTATAACCTTGGACAAACAGAAAAACCAGCTTCAGCACAACCTGACTGGTAAGGAGTTCAAAAAGAGTGTTTGAGAGGGCTGGCTGGGTGCCCACAGGTGTCAGTGCTGGAGGGATAATTAAGTAACTGGTTGGATCCCCCTGAGAAGTATGGGGTATAAACCCTAAGCTGGGATCCCCAGTCTAGAGCACCAGAGCCCCAAAAGTACACAAATAACCAGTGACAAAAAGCAACAGGGTTGCTCTCTGCCAGAGACAGATGGCTGGAGACACAAAGAGCCCTTTAAAGGATCAATACATAATTTTCATTTACAGCCACTTACCCTGGGCTCCAGCAAAGGTCAGGGCAGAATGGGCTAGAGACACTTGAGGACAGACTGGGGATGGAAGCTTTGGGGAGAGAGCAAAGGGAGTAGACACCAGTATCCTGGTGCTGAGTTATCCTCCATATGGCACCAGCTTTCCTACTCAGGAAGACCACTCCCCTACCAGCGCAAGCAGCCTGAGGGGAAACAATAGCCCCAACCCCAGGAGAAACTCTGCTCTGGCTGTGTGGTGCTTCAGCCTGAATGCTGAGTGTAGAGTGACTACATTAACAACAGAAGGAGACAGCCACAGAGAGTAGATCCCTGGCAGTCTAGGAGCAGGCTGTCTAAGGTCACGTGGGGTCAACATCTGACATCACCGGAAGTGGATCCAGAAAGAAAAAAAACTGGTGAATATTAGAGGCTACTGAGATGAAAATCCACTGTTGTCTGCTCCATGAAGTGTAATATTTTCTTTCCTGTATAGCTTTTTAACATTCATTTCTTGTTCATCAAGTTAGTGCATATTAAGTCATTAAATTTTATACTATAGTTTATTTCTCTGTTCTATAATAGTCTTAATCTCTTTATACCCTTATTAATACTGGTTCCTTTTCTGTTGATAGTGGAATTGCTGGGGGGAGGATATTTTTTGCAGATGTAGTTTTGTTCCCTGGGTTTTGTGGTTTTATTCTGGCAGCACCTGCACAACAGCATACAAGACATGATGAGCAGAGTGACCCTCAGTCAACCAGCTGGAGGGAAGGACCCACCAAAGAATGATCCCAATCAACAGGAACCCAAAGAAGCCCACTCCAAGACACATCATAATGAAAATGAAAAATTCAAAGACAAAGAAAGAATCTTAAAGGCAGCAAGAGAGAAACAGGAACTAATATACAAGGAAGCCCTGATAAGGCTAGCAGCTGACTTCTCAATGGAAACATGAAAAGCCACAAGGGAATGGCAAGAAATATACCAAGTAATGAAAAGCACAGGCCTGCAACCAAGACTTCTCTACCCAGCAAGGCTCTCAGTTAAAATGGAAGGTGAGGTAAGGAGCTTCCCAGACAAAAGAAGGCCAAAAGAATACACCTCCACCAAACCAGCACTGCAAGATATACTAAAGGGACTGCTTTAAGAAAAGAAAAAGACTGACAGAGAGAGTAACAAAGGTATAAAGGAAGTAAAACAAAAATGAGTAAGTACCTATCAATAACCTTAAATTTAAATGGATTAAATGCTTTAATCAAAAGATAGGGGAGCTCAGTTGATGAGAAAACATTACCCACCCATATCCTACACACAAGAGACACACCTCAGAACAAAAGAGCTACACAGAGTAAAAGTGAAGGGTTGGAAAAACTATTCCAAGCAAATGGATAAGAAAAAAAAAAAGCCATGGTAGCAATACTTATATCAGGCTAAATAGACTTCAAACCAAAGACCATAAAAAGAGACATAGGACACTTAATATACTCAAGGAAAGAATTTATCAAGAAGACATAAACATTATAAACATATATGCACCCAACATAGGAGCAAACAAATATATAAGGAAAATCTTGGAGAACTGCAAGAAAGGTATAGACAGCAACACACTTATACTAGGAGACTTTAGCACCCCAATGTCAAAATAGATAGATCTTCCAAACAAAATATCAATAAGGATATTGAGGAACTGAACAACATGCTAGATCAAATGCACTTAACTAATATATATAACACCTCTCATCCCAAGGAAACAAAATGCACATCACTTTCAAATTCACATGGAACATTTTCAAAGATAGACCACATGATAGGACACAAAACAAGCCTCAACAAATTCAAGAAAATTGAAATCATATCAAGCATTTTCTCAGACCACATGGGCCTGAAAATTGAAACAAACCTTAAGGAAAAAACTGAAAAACACTCAAATTCGTGGAGATTGAATAGCATGCTATTAAATAATGCATGTGTTAATAAAGAGATCAAGGAAGAAATAAAAAATTTCTGGAAACAAATGAAAATGAACACACAGAAGTCCAAAACTTATGGGACACAGTGAAGGCAGTCCTGAGAGGGAAAGTCATAGCAATACAGGCCTACCTAAAAAAGATAGAAACATTTCAAATCAACAACCTAACCATATATCTATAAGAACTGGAAGAACAACAACAAAGACAGCCCAAAGCAAGTAGAAGAAGGAAAGAAATAACCAAGACCAGAGCAAAATTAAATGACATAGAGACTAAAAGCACAATCCTAAGGATCAATAATTCCAGGAGCTGTTTCTTTGAAAAGATAAACAAAATCACAAGCCTTTAGGCAGACTCACCAAGAAAAAAACTGAAAGGACCCAAATAAACAAAATCAGAAATTAAAGAGAAGAGATTACAACTGATACCACAGAAATACAAAGGATTGTAATAAATTACTATGAACAACTAAATGCCAAGGAACTTGAAAACCTGGGTAAATTGACAAATTTCTACAAAAATATAACCTTTCAAAAATGAATGAAGAAGAAGCAAAAAATCTGAACAGTCTGATAACTGCTGGTGAAATTGAAGCAGTGATCAAAAACCTCCCTGGGCACAAGCCCTGGACCAGACATTTTCACAGGAAAATTTTACAAAACATTTAAGGAAGAATTAATCCCTATCCTTCACAGAATCTTCCAAAAAATTCAAGAAGAGAAGACTCCCAAACTCTTTTTATGAAGCCAGCACCATCGTAATCCCAAAACCAGATAAAGACATAACAAAGAAAGAAAACTACAGGCCAGTATTGCTGATGAATATAGACACTAAAATCCTCAACAAAATACTGGCAAACTGCATCCAGCAATACATTAAAAAGATCATACACCATGATCAAGTAAGATTCATCCCAGGGATGGAAGTATGGTACAATATTTGCAAATCAATAAACAATGCATCACATAAACAAAATGAAAGACAAAAATCACATTATCATATCAATACAGGCAGAAAAGCATTTGAAAAGATACAGCAACCATTTATGACAGGAACACTCAGCAAAGTGGGAGAGAGAGAGCATATCTCAACATAATAAAGGCCATATATGAGAAACCAACAGCCAACATCATATTCAACAGGAAAAACTAATAGCTTTCCTACTTAGATCAGGAACAAGACAAGGATGTCTACTTTCACCACTTCTATTCAACATATTATTGGAAGTCTTAGCCAAAGCAATCAGACAAGAAAAGGAAATAAAAGGCATCCAAATTAGAAAGGAGGAAGCAAAACAGTCATGTGCAGATGACATGATAGTGTACATAGAAAATCCTATAGACTCCAACAAAAAACTTATTGACTTTTAGTGAATTTGGCAAAACAGTGGGATACAAAGTCAAAATTCAGAAATTCAAGGCATTTTTTGTATTCCAACAACGAAATATCAGAAACAGAAATCAGGGAGAAAAAATAACATTTGATATAGCAACAAGAAAAATAAACTACCTAGGAATAAACCTAACCTAGGAGGTAAAAGACATGTACTCAGAAAACTATACAACAATAAGAAAGTAATTAAGTGGCAGTGTTTACCTTATTTATGGATTAGAAGAATTAACATCATCAAAATATCTATACTACCCAAAGCCATTCAGAGATTCAATGCAATCCCTATTAAAATACTTATGACATATTTCACAGATATAGAACAAGCATTTAAAAAATATATATATAGAATCAGAAATGATTCCAAATAGCCATAGCAACTTTGAAAAAGAAGAACAAAGTAGGAGGGATCACAATATCTGAAAACAAACTGTATTACAATTCCACAGTAGTCAAAAGAGTCTGGTACTGGCATAAAAGAACAGACACACAGATCAATGGAACAGAATAGAGAGCCAGAAATAAACTCAAGTATCTATAGTCAATTAATATTTGACAAAGGGAGTGGAAGCATAAAATGGAGTAAAAATAGCCTCTTCAACAAATGGTGTTGGGAGATCTGGACAGCTATGTGCAAAAAAAAAAAAAAGATGAAACTTGACCACCAACTTACAGCATAAATGAAACTCGAGCACCACTTAAGGAGGATAAAAGACTTATATATAAGGCATGATGTCATAAAAGTCCTAGAGGAAAACATAGGTGGGAAAATCTCAGATATTCCAAGCAGCAATATTTTCAGTGATAATTCCCCTAGAGCAAGGATCATAAGGAAAGAATAAACAAATGGGACTTCTTCAAATTAGAAAGCTTCTGCACATCTAAAGACACCATCAACAAAATGAAAAGGTAACAAAACAATATGAAAAAAATATTTGCAAATGATACCTCGGACAAGGGTCTGATCTCCAAAATATATAAAGAACTCATATGACTCTGTGCCAGCAAGACAAACAATCCAATTAAAAAATGAGCAAAGGACCTGAAGAGACATTTCTCCAAGGAGGTCATACAGAGGGCCCAGAGACATATGAAGGAATGTTCAGCATCACTAGCCATCAGAGAGATACAAATTAAAACCACAATGAGATACCACTTCACACTGGTCATAATAGTCAACATAAATCAACAAACAACAAGAGCTGGTAAGGTTGTCTAGTAAAGAGAACACTAGTACACTGTTGGTGAAAGTGCAGACTTGTGAAGCCACTGTGGAAAACACTATGGAATATCCTCAGAAAACTAAAAATGGAACTGCCTTTTGACCTGGCTATTCCACTGTTGGGATTATACCCTAAGAATCCTGAAACACCGATTCAAAATAACCTATGCACCCGTGTTTACAGCAGCAGAATTTACAGTAGCCAATTGCTAGAACAACCTAAGCACCCATCAGTAAATGAGTGGATCCAAGAACTATGATACATTTACACAATGGAATACTACACAGGGGAAAGAAAGAAGGAGCTCCCACCCTTCCTGACAGCATGGATGGATCTGGAGAGCATTATGCTAAGTGAAATAATCCAGGTGGTGAAAGACAAATACCATATGATCTCATCTTTAAATGGAACCTAATCCACATAACAAACAATCAAAGCAAAATATAACCAGAGACATTGAAATAAAGAACAAACTGAAAATATCCAGAGGGGAGGATAATATTGAGAAGAAGGGGAGATGTCATCAAGAAACATGTATAAAGGACACATGGACAAATTTAAAGGGGGATAGGATTGAGTTTTTGAGGTGAGGATGGGTCAGGTGAGGATAGTGGTGGTTGTTAAATGGAGACAATTGTAATTGAACAACAATTAGAAAAAGATGGAATTGTCTTAACCATATAAAGCAATAACTACAAAATCATCACAAAAGTAAACTACATGTTTCTTAGAAAATATATGCTTAATATATGAGGTACAGATGTTGAAAATAAGAGTGTAAAATGACATATCATGCAAACAAACACTACAAACAACAATAAGGTGATTTATCTATATTAACATAAATCCTATTGACATTAAAGTAAAAACCATTAGTAGTGATAAAGAAGCACATTTCATGTAATGGAGTGTGTATCACTTTTCTGTTATTTTGTAACCAATTTACACAAATGCAGCAAGTTGAAACAACACAAATTTAGGAATGGCTCAAGAATTTAGGAATGATTTAGCTGGGTTTTCTGCTTTAGGGTCCCAGCAGGCTACTATCAGGATGTTGGCTGGCCTTCATTCTCACCTCATTGAGACTGATGAGGAAAAATGTCTTAGTTTTTGTATCTAGAATGTTATTTCACTGAATATGGGCTTCTTGGTTGATAGGCATTTTCTTTCAAATAAAAGTGCCTGTGTTCGCATTCTCCAGAGAAACAGAATCAACTAGATAGAGATAGATTGATGATGATGATGATGATGATGATGATGATGATGATGATGATGATAGATAGAGAAAGATAGATAGATAGATAGATAGATAGATAGATAGATAGATAGATAGATAGATAATAAGCAGATGACAGACATACAGGAAGAGATTTATTATAGGAGTTGGCTCACATGGTTATAGAGGGTGACAAGTCCCATGAATGCCATCTGCAAGGTAGAGATTGAGGAAAACCAGCACTGTACTTCAGTCTGAGTCTGAAAGGCTAAGAAATGGAGGATTTTTTTTTTTTAATTCCCAATCTGTTTCTCAATAGCCAAGAACCAGGAGAGCTGCAGTCCAAGGGCAAGAGAAATGGATGATGCTCCAGCTCAAGCAGAAAGGGAGTGTATTCACCCTTCTTCCACCTTTTTGTTCTCTTAGAGCCCTCAACAAATTGGAAGATGCCCACCTTCCAGTGGGCAAAGGCAATCTCCTTTACTGGGTATCCTGTTTCCCATGCTAATCTCTTCCCTTATAGACACCCAGGAATAACAATTTACTGGCTGCTTGGCATTCCTTAGCTCAGTTAAGTTGACACATGAAATTAACCATCACAGTGTCATTTATCTTTTGGCTAGGGAAGAATATGCTCAGTTAGGTTGTTGGCAGAATTCCTTTCATTATGGCCATATGACTAAAGGCTCCAGTTTCTGACTGGCTATTGGCAAGAGGCTGCTAGCTATTGCCTTCCCTATCTATAAATAGATAAGGAAGCATTATCTATAAATAGATCAAAATATGGCTATTGCTGCTTCTAGGAGAAGAAAGAACCCCTCTCCTGCTGGGAGAGACAAAACAAAAAGTACAGCTTAGGGAATGTAGTCAATAATATTATAATAATCATGTATGGTGTCAGGTGGGCACTAGACTTATCAGGATGATCACTTTGTAAATTACATGTCTAACCACTATGCTGTACACCTGAAACTAATGTAAAATAATACTGAATGTAAGCTGTAATTGAAAAATTAAAAATGCAATATAAAAATACTATATGAATAATAAAATTAATAAATGCTCTCAGAGATGATGTAATACTAAATAATGAAATATGTATTTTTAAAAATAGATATAAATTTTAAAAATCAGACTTATTCTGGCTTGTAAAATAATTCTCAACCAATATAAAAACATTGAAAATACTTACAGTATTGTCCCTGTGTAGAGATGAATTAAGTTATAAGTCAATAACATAGAAGAAGAAGGAGGAGAAGGACAAGAAGAGGAAGGAAATTTGACAAGGAGGCAGAAGGAGAGAAAAGTAGAAAAACATCCCCAAATGCTTGGGAATAAAACATTTCTACATAACAAATGGATCACAGAAGAAATTAAAAATAGGAGTGAGAAAATATTTTGGACTTGAATTATATTCCAAATACACTACATCAAAGCTTGTGAGATAGAGACAATCTTCCTTAGAGGAATATTTATCACCTCAAGTGTATGCATTATAAGAAGAGATTAAAAATCAATGATAATAATTTCCATTTCAAGAAATTATAAAAATAACTGCAAATCAATCCATATTTAGTATAAGAAAGACAATAATGACAAAAATTCAAAGTCATAAAATATAAACAACCATGCTATAAAGAATATTAATACACACAAAAGCTTGTTCATGGAAGTTAACAATACCCATAAACTGCTAGAGAAAAACTACCAAGAAAAATATTAAAAATATTTACCTGCAAAAAATAATAAAATAATTTTGTTATAAATTAAGAGTGTGTGTAGTATCCTGCAGTAGAAGCTGAGAGAGATGCCCCACAATGACTTATATGTCTAATAATATTCTCTTTCCTGATCTCAGTGGTAGTTTCACAGGTGTGTTGACTTGTTAAAAATTCATTGGACCAGACAATATCATTTTATAGTTTTCTGTACATATGCTATGATTTAATAAAATTATTATGTAAAGCAATATAATAAAATAATAAATTAATTTTAAAATAATAACAATAGAAAAAGTAACATATGTACAGTTATTTAATTATTCTTAAATGTCTCAATTGATTCTGTAAACTTATATTTGCTTTTGATAAAGAAAACATTTTACAAAATTGAACTGGTATCAAAATTGATTTCCTTTGTGTTCCACTCAGTCACACACAGACAGAAAAGTCACCGGGCTATTTTACAGCTAAATTTTACCAAAGCCCCAAAATTTGGTAACTGTCTCAAAGAATAGGAAAACAGAGAAAAGCAACTTTTCCCACATTTATTTTGTAAGACTAGAAAGACCTTGAAAGCAAAATTGGACAAAGAAAGTCAAGAAGAAACAAATATAGACAAACTCACTTAAGAAGTTTCATGTAAATTTTTAAAATTTATCTGTGCTAAAGAAAGTCCAAAATTTTCACAAAGGAAAAAGGCCAACTGAATATAAGGCAAGATGAATTAATAAAAATGCCCATATTAAAAAACTGGAATACTAGGAAGAATAAAATCAAATTTTTTACTAAGGAAAATACATATCTTCAGGATTAAACACCTACAAGGATATTAAGAAATATTATTATTAACCTAGAATTCAGTTCTCAGGAACATTGGCCATCAAATAAGGACAAGATAAATATATTTTTAGGAATTGAATGATTCAGAAAAATTTAACTTTTTAAAAATAATAGTTGGGCATCTAGTGGGAGGAACCCTAGAAAGAGTAAAAAAATAAAAAGACATGTATTATGAGTATTTATTTATATTTCCTGGGGTCTGCTTCACAGCAGACCTGGGAACCAGCAAATCAAATTAAAAGAGGAAACCAGGAAGGGAGATTCATCATGTCATGAAAAGACAAATGTGCGCTGGCTGGTGTGGCTCAGTGGATAGATTGCCAATCTGAGAACCACAGAGTTGCTGGTTCGATTCCCAGTCAGGGCACATGCCTAGTTTTCAGGCCAGGTCCCCAGTAGGGGGCATGTGAGGTGCAATCACACACTGATGTTTCTCTCCTCTCTCTCCCTCCTTTCCTCTTTCTCTAAAAATAAATAAATAAATAAACAAATAAATATTTTTTTTCAAGAAAGAGAAGAAAGGACAAATGTCCTAGCAAGTCATAGATATAATTAGTTATTTCTTCAACAACAGAGTTAACTAGAAATAATCACTGTTTAAAACAAAATACAACAACAAACAAAAAGGCTAAACAAAACAGAAAACTCCAGTAAATTCATGATCCTAAGAAGAAATAAACTGTTGCATGAGAAAGAATGATGAAATAAACGTTTCACACAGGTTGTGTGATTTAGGAGTGTTTTTCAAATTTTGCAGGTACTATCCAATTTCCTGTTTTGAATAATAGTCATAAAATAACAATACAATACTGATAATTTATTAGAATCAATCACTTTCAATTTTTAGAATCAGCTTAGAGAAAGCATCATTTATAATTATAAAAAGACAATTATAATTTTGGTTATAATTAAACTGAGCCATTCCTCAGCATGTGTCAATCCCATAACATCACCTGTATGTTGCATCCTTATTTCCCATTTTCTGTACCACATTTCTGCCCATGGCCTAAAAGATTAAATCAGATCTTAAAAGTAAAACAAAATGGACAGTTTTATTTGTTTTCCAGCATAAATGATGGAAGAAATGCAATTTTACAGTTAGAATATAAATTCATGGTTCTGATTTTTTATTCACTACTTTGAGAAATTGATGAATGCTCTAGACATTTCCCACAGAGAAAACTCAAACACATTTACATATAATTCTGCTTAGAATTTCAGGGTGTTTATGAAATCTCTTTAGCTCACCTATGGACTTCAGATTAAAAACACATGATCTGCAACTATTCTGAGAGCAAATGATTGTTTCATCTCCCTTAGCATCTTTTAGATACAAATATCTAGTGCAGGTTATTACCTTATATTAAAATACTCCACTTCTCTTGGATTGCACATTTACTTTATAATACCTGGTTAATGGACAGAAACCTCAGTCTGGCTTGATTCAAGGGAAAAGCACATTAAAAATACATTGATAATATGAATGACCTTGTAAAGCTCAATACAAAAAAGGAGAGAATGGTGCATTCCTAGTATTTAGGTGGTAATATCCTCATGCCCTCCCAATGCTCTCCTGCATTTTGGGCCACTTGCCTCATTTTTCCCAGTAAGTTTCAAACATCCCTATGCCCCCACACGGTGGCCTGTTAAGTGCTATTAAATAATTTACGTAAAATTTTAGAGAAATGCCAATGAAATTCAGAAGTAATCCTGACCTTTTTTCTTAGAAATTTTGGAAAATGAAAGTGAAGCTGCCTTGCCAATTTTTTCTTTTGTTATTTTTATTGTTTTTGTTTGGTTGGTTTTAGAAGAGTCAAGAAAAACATAATTGTATTCATAACATTTGGAAAAAGTGTAATTTGAAGGCAGATTGCTATAAGTTTTGGCCTAGGATGCTGTGCGCCTGACTAATAGGAAGGTGAGAAGTGTTAAATCTTCCTTGATGGGCAGTAGTTGGGGCATGACTTTCCTCTTTCTGTTGAGCATGTCAAGATGTCCTGTGGACCTTACCAAACCTTTCCTTCCATTTATAATAGACACAGATCAAGACTATATTTTCAGGGATCATTTCTATAGTTCATTATAGTAGACATAGGTCATAAGAAAACCACATGTATTACAATCGTATATCATGGCACTTTGTAAATTCACATGAAAATCAGAGTACGTGCCCCATTTAAAATCTGGCAAGGTGAGCCTCATACTGGTTGCCCTCCCACGAAACATATGGTGTCTTGTCCTGGCTGGTGTGGCTCAGTGGAATGAATGCCAGCCTATGAACCAAAGAGTTGCTGGCTCAATTCCCAGTCAAGGGCTCATGCCTGGGTGCAGGCCAGATCCCCAGTGGGGGGTGCGTGAGAGGCAACCACACAGTGATGTTTCTCTCCTCTTTTTACCTCCCTTCCCCTCTGTCTAAAAATAAATAAATAAAATCTTTAAAAAAGATGGCATCTTCAGAAACAGCTGAGAAATTCTTCATCTCACCTCAGTCAATTATGGTCAGATAAATAATAAAAGATCTTACATACTTATATTTTCCTAAGTGCTTTTATTTCCATGGTCCCATTGAACTTCACATCAATCCTTAGCAGTATAGGAGATAACGCTCTACCTTGTGCTAAAATGTTCTTTTTGACTCTGTCATATCAAATAAAATTATTATAAAATTATTTTGTAACCCTGTTGTTCTTTTTCCTAAAACTATTAGTAGAAAGAAAAAATTTAAAGGATCACATGAATTTGGGGAATTTATTTTTAGGAATAACATTTTTTAGAAAATTAAAAATAGGATTAGATTATATGTAGCAAAATCTGTTTTGAGAATGAACAATTTCTGTTA
Organism: Anoura caudifer; assembly: GCA_004027475.1. Classification (NCBI taxonomy): domain Eukaryota; kingdom Metazoa; phylum Chordata; class Mammalia; order Chiroptera; family Phyllostomidae; genus Anoura; species Anoura caudifer. The sequence continues at coordinate 3,374 of PVKU01014639.1, read as the reverse complement.
GTCTTAGTCCAAAGAAATGAAAACTTAAATTGTATTTCTTAGTAATGAAATAATACTGAAAGAATTAGAGCAGGCATGTCAAATATTTGGCATGCATGCTGATACTGTCTTCTTTGTTCATGTCAACCATTCCTAATCAATTCAGGCACCCTATTTAACAAAGCTCAGATTTAGCTTTATATTTCTTTGTAACATAGATAACCACCATTAATGGGCAAAAGTTTTATAGTGAGATAAAGCCACATGGTTATTCCTTAACTAAATGCAAGTTCACAGTTCACATAGTGTGATTAATTGCCCCTATTGTGTATAATCCAACCCCACCCTGGAGAGAAGAAAAATTTATTGTACAGAAGTTCATATAAATACTGGCATTATAATGGACAATAAGTTGACCAACTGACTAAAACAAAAGGAATAGGAAAAACAGTTTTGAATTATGTTTTTTATTTGGAATCCAGTTAAACAATGTAATATGAACATGAATAAGTTATGCTCACATGTCTATCTGTATGTCTTGCCACCCTATTTGTATGTAGCATTTGTACTATAATTACTATACAATTCCATAACACACTAAGCAACTAAACTTAGGTCAATAAGATAAAGCTTTCTCTTTGTTAGACCAAACTGGAGGGCTGTCACAAACACATACTATAAAGTTGTTCAATTTTTGCTATAACAGAAAAAAATATAGAAAACTGAAGGTGGACAGATAAAGTTAGTTACCCTGTAGCATCTTCATCTTAGACACTGAAGCTTTCACTGCAAATTTAATGCTCATACCTATTTTTACAAAACAAACAAAAGATAAAGCAAAATAACAAAACACATACTACCCTGTAAAGCAGACCATACGTATTTTTTTCTCCAATAGAATAAGTGATAGTATTAGGAATGATGTAGGAAGAAGGCTATATTTTTATTGTATCCTTAAGAAAAAGTCAAAGAAAAAGTTAATCCTTATAGGTGCTTTAAGCACACATGAGGACCTTCCATAAAGATAAATAATACGGTACATTAATTTGTGTTCTTGAATGAAGTGTATTTGTAAATTAAATTTCCTTAGTTTACTTCTTTTGCAGTCTGTTCTCACAACACTCTAGCCACATTCTGGAAAACTTCTTTAATTTATGAGTTAACATATCTTCTATATAAGACAGTAAGCACCAAAAAGGAAAAAGTAATATAATGCTCCTTATCTAAGTTCCAGCACTTTGAGCAGTGCTGTCATATAGTTAAATCTTTAAAAAATATATATTAGTTACATGAAAGATTAAAAAACAGATTTAATGACAAGTATAACATAGGCAGATACTTCTGTTGTATGTGTTTTCTCTTCCATCAGTGAAAGCAGAGTGCTTACAACGGAGAGAAAATCTCATATATTCATATATATTAATATTTTATTTATTTTTAGACAGAAGAAGGGAAGGAGAGAAGGAGAGAAACATCAATATATGGTTGCTTCTCGAGCGCTCCCTACTGGGGACCTGGCCTTCAACCCAGGCATGTGCCCTGACTGGGAGTCGAACCAGCGACCCTTTGATTCACAGGCTGGCACTCAATCCACTGAGCCACACCAGCCAGGGAAATATATATATATATATATATATATATATATATATATATATATATATATATATATATATATATATATAGTGATTAAAATCATGCTCAAAAAATAAATACAAAAGAATCTGTTATTCATTGGGAGTTACAACATGCCATGCAAATTAATGCTCTGGGTTAATTACAAGTGATTTTGCACTTTCTCTTCCACTGAGTTGTAGGGTTCTATTCTCTTAGAACATTATTAAAATATAAGATGCTGCATCTCCCTGTCATAGCAAGATGGATTATTGTAGGATTTACTTGTCGGGCTGTGAAATGACCCACAGCATTAAAGCAGTCCAAGCGCTGATTTTTGTAGCGGCCTCATTGCCTTCAATGTGGGATATGATGAATCACTGCTTGATATGTCAGTGTTTTTTTCCTAAAATGTTAATTTATAATGTAAAATGCATACATATATATGCACACCCTCAGTGGGATGATATGAGCCAAAAAGGGGCTAATAAAGAGAGAAGAGCAAATACAGGAAAGGGGGCCAAGTAGATGGCCACAGAAAAACTGCAAGTGATTTGGAACACTAGTCAAAGAAAATAAAACAAAATGAATCTGATGATTCATATTAAAAATCCAGTGTCACTCTTTCTAAGTGTCTCAATTTAATGTTAGCTAAATTATCAGGTTGGCTTTTCTATGGAGCACCCATTTTAAAGTTAATTGTCAAACTTCTTCATTTTTTTATCCAAGAAATGATTGGATTTGTGCATGTACATAAGAAATGTAATCACCTTCATTTTTGTCATTTGCAGCCTACAAAAAAAATGAACAAAGACATGTTAGCTACTTTTTGTTTTTCATTTTAAATTGTGATATTGGCATTAAATTTAAAAGTACAGATCAGGAAACTTACTTGAGTATGTAACAAAGTGATATTTTCATTTACTGTGGATAAATATTAGTGTATGAATGCCACACATAAATGTACATCAGTAGAATGGAGTATGTACTGTATCAGAATATTTTTCATAATAGTTGTAAAAGATAGTTTGGGACAGAGTAGGAACTGTGAACAAAGACATAAGGAAATAAGTAGAAGGAGAAGTGATAAAAATGATATCCTGCAGGAAATGCAGAACAAGTTTTAAAAAGGAACTCCTAAGGCTCTCTTAATTGGGGTCTAACTAGGAAGCTTAAAGTGATGATAGTATAATAGAAAAGTCCTGCCCTGGCTGGTGTGGCTCAGTAGATTGAGCGCCAGCCTGTGAACCAAAAGGTCGCTGGTTTGATTCCCAGTCAGGGCACATGCTTGGGTTGCAGGCCAAGTCCCCAGTAGGGGGCACATGAGAGGCAACCACACATTGATATTTCTCTCCCTTTTCTCCCTCCCTTTCCCTCTGTCTAAAAATAAATAAAATCTTTTTAAAAATTACTGAAATTTGGGCAAGTAAACCTGGGTTTTGATGCTAAATCCAGCACCTACAAATTGTGAGGCCATTCACAATTGCTTCTATTGTCCATCTCAAGGAAGATAGTTTAGGTTCAAGTTAAATAATATAAATTTAAGATTCTTTTTTTTTCTTTTATTTATTTATTTATTTATTTATTTTTTATTTTTCAATTACAGTTGACATTCAACATTATTTCAAGTGTACAGCATGGTGGTTAGACAATCATATACATTAAAAAGTGATCCCCCAATATTTCAAGTACCAACCTAGCACTATCTGTAGTTACTACAATATTATTGATTATATTCCCTATGCTGTGCTTTTTATCCCCATGACTATTTTTTTTAATTAAAT
>PVKU01014638.1:0-21981 GCA_004027475.1 Anoura caudifer | reverse complement strand
CGTGCCCTTCCGCACCTCCGCTTTTTCCTGCCGCGACTCCGCCCCTCTTACCGGTCTGGATGAATCGTTGTTGGACTTCCAAACAGTTTGATTTTCTGAGATCTGGTTGTTTTCTTGTTTCTAAATCTTTGTTGTCCTTAATTTGGTTGTGAGAAGAGACACAGTGCGTCTGCCTATGCCTCCATCTTGGCCGGAAGCCTAAATCTTTATTATTGTTATAGCCCATGCTTAACTACCCACTTTCTTTGGTACTTGATTGAAGTAAATTTTATCTTTACAAAACTATTTTCAATTTAAATAAAACAAGTGCTTATTATTACTATTATGATATTACTGATAAAATAAGACCATGCACTATTCAGAATATCTAAAGAGATGGAAAGACCAGCTACTGTAGTAAAAATGAGAGTGGCTGTATGACATTCTGCACTTAAAAAAGTATAAAGACAAAAAAACTCATATTTGAAATAAAATGTGCTGGAAGCATTAGTAAGTGTGACAGGCAGTATTATATGTCTCTATGGATCAAATGGTTTCATTGATGTCAGACACTAAGACTAAGGAAAGAGGTGGCTTCTACTACCTCTGCCTAAACCTAGTTGACTATTTCATCTTAATCATTGATTCTGGGCTAACAAAATTAGGAACAGATGATAACTTCAGCAAAATAGTTGGTTTTATATTTCTGTGAGAGATTTTTGCTTTGAGTGAAAAATATTTATCAGCTATTTTTTTTATGTTCTGTACTTATGCCTTTCCAAGTTTCTTCAGATTAATTTAAGCAGTGGTTCTCAAAGTGGGATTTCTGACTTAACAATATTATTAGCATTACTTAGGAATTTATTAGGAATGCAAAATCTTTGGCCACACCACAGACCTACTGAATCTGTAACTCTGGGGACAGGCCCAGAAATCTTTTGGAGATTCTCTTGCATGCTAAGTTAGAGGTTACTAAACTTGAAAAACTGGTACAGAGAGTGACTCCTCTCTTATGCATTGGTTCACCTGATGCTTTCTGCAAAAATTGTTTCTTAAAAATGCCTCTCAGTTTGATAGAAAATGTTATTTACACTCTTAGCAGTGGTGTTGGGGGTGATAACATTAGATCATAATGTTCCTAACCTGAGAGTAACCATGAAGACTATATCTCCTTAATAAAATATCATTTTCTCCATGACTGATCTCTGCCTTCCATTACCAAACTCTTACTTTCTGTGATACCAGCTATGGGGTAGCCTTTCAATGCTGTTGTGTCAAATGAACATGGAGGGATTCTACTTAGAATTAAAACTTTTATTTGATATGTGAAGCGCAAATCAAGACTCTTCTTAGAAACGCTAAGAACATCTGAGCCCACTTTTTGATGAATGTTGATTAGCAAGAAAATTAGAACCAATTCTTCTTAATGGAGGAATTCTTGGACAAAGACACATACACATTAACTGTCTTTAAAAATATGAAGATCTGTTGTGTATAAGGACATTTTATGTCTTCTGGGGAATTCCAGAGAGTGAAAGTTATAAGAGTACTAATATCTGATTAATAAAATAAAGCGACTATACAATCAGATCTATTTGAAAATGGACTGGGCCACCTTATGTGTTAATGGGTTTCTTATGGTTAAGGGTATTTAAGCAACAGAGAGGGATGAATTGATTGGCTGGTCTAGATCTTTGCTGCTCAAAGGGTGGTCCTATCTGGGAGCTGGTAAACGTGCAGAAACTCAGGATCCACCCCAATCCTAGTGAATCAGAATTTACAATTTAACAAGATCCATGAATGATCTATATGTATATTATGTTTTAGAATGTGTTCTGGTTGACATCTACTGAGTCTTCATATTATTCTTACACTTAATTCTTATAGGATTGTCTTGTGATGCAGAATTTGAGTAACAATCTGGAAGAGAAGAAGGTAAATACACTTACTTGACTTTACATTTCTCTGTGGAGTCACTACATAAATTACATCCTACCCTGAAAATGAAAGATGTTTTTTAATATTGTACCTAATTTAAGGGAGCTGGTATTTGAATACTGTTTCTTTAGTTAGCTTGTGACTCTTGCTTTAAATCAAAGTAAAACATACTTTTTTGATTTCTTGCACTATGTCCTGAAGGTACTTGCACTAACTCCAAATTATTCCTAACATTTAACCCTTCGCCCAATTCCCGTCTGAACTCCCTTTCTTTTCACTGAAACTAGGGTATGTGAATTTCCCTCACTGAAATGTTTTCTTTTTTGCTGAGAGTAGATACTTGTTTTGTCTTCGGCTTCCTCCCTACCCCTTGATGAGATGGGTTTGTATGAATGAAGAAGGAAAGGAGAATAGGTAAAGGAATGTTTAGGTATAGACGAACTGGAGCACGATGGAGACCAGACTTGGCTCAAAGCTGGAATTTCCTAGGGTAGGGAGTACTTAGTGTACAATTCTTATTGCCAAAGCAATGAAGGGAGACGAGCTGGAGAGGTAATGAGAAGTGACAGGCGCCGCCACACCCTGGATTGACTCAGGTCTTTACAACCCTGACTATCACGCCCTAGTCCTGGGAGAAGGAAGCTGCTTAAAGAAATGACAGGCACAGAAGACCTGAGAGCCAGGCGGTGCCCAAGCCCATTCCCCTCCCCAGCAGCGTAGGCCGCCACACGCTTTCCTGCAAAGACCATTGTGTAGGAGGGAAGGTCGGGCGTGGAAGAGCGTACCCCCTTCCCACACCTGCCCATCTCTAGCTCCAGCCTTTGCCCCGTCGCGGGAGGCACTGGTACCAGCGCGAACCCTAGCAGCCTGGCAGCAGCTTCGGGGTAGTCGTGTATATCCGCGAGCGAATGTGCGTGAGGAGGAGAGCAAAGACGTGATTACTTCAGAATTTATTTAAGGGCTGGTGGAAACCACTGCAGCGGCTTCCAGGGGAAGCCCTTGTTCCAGGGGAAGAGGAGGTGGCGGCTGCCAAGGAGGAGGAGTGGGGGGGAGACGGAGGAGGAGCAGCAGCAGCGACAGCGAGAGCCAAGTGGGGAGAGGAGATGTAGCATTCAAACCGGGTCTCGGCAGGTTGGTTGATGCAGGCAAGCAAGGAGGCTCTCAAAGAGGCTGGGGGGATAAACTGGGTGTAGGCGGTTGACTGCTTCCCTTTCCAGAGAAGAAGCACCTCTCTTAGGTGAAAGGAGACACCGAAGCGTAGCTGGGAGCCAGGAGGGGACCTATCCTGCTTCTCCCTTCCCTGGAACTCTCTTCCTTTTGGCTTTCCGACTCCCCGTTGTTAGCCACAAACTCCGAAGGGGCTCTGGGTGGGGGACGAGGTGGGAAACTTCCCTTCCAGATACTCATCACTCTGTATCCCAAAGCTTGCGTTTGGGTTGGCGGGTGTGTGTGTGTGTGTGGGGGGGGGGTGGATGCCCTCCAGGTGGCCCGGACTCGGAGGGGGGAGCAGCGCCAGTAGTTTAAGTTTCTGCAAGTCCAAGCCAGCCCCCAGTTCCCGGCTCCCCGCCCCGGGTTTTCAGTTGCACGTGCGGAGCTGTGGCGGCTCCTGCAAAGGGGCCGCTGCTGCTTTAAGAGCCGCCTCCCCCTCTCCTCCCTTTGACAATGGTCTGAACCGAGCTCTGCTTCCCGAAGCAAAATTTGTAATATGCCATTTTTCCGATGGACGCTTCTCCTTTTGGCTGCTGACGGAGCCGCAGGAAGATGCCGAGTTGCTGCCGCGCCGCGGAGCCAGGGCACGTTCAGGGAGGGCACCGGGGCTCGCAGGTGTCTCAGCGGCCTTTCTCCTCCCGTTGCTAGGGAAATGGTCCAGGAGTGCCCGGCGTGAGCCTCCCCTCGAGTGGAGCCGGAGACTGCGGTTGTCATTGATCAATTGAAGAAGCAGGACTCGAAATTACTGACATTAGGTACAAAAACTGTATTTGAGTTACACGGTTTCCTTACTGCTTTATTTATTTATTTTCTTTACCTCCTCCCCACCCGCGGCCCCACCCCGCCCCCAGGGAAAATTATATGCAAATATCTCTTGCCAATTAACTGCTCTGAACCTTCTTTTGATTTCTCCCCCACCCCTACTATCCCTCCTCCTGTTTCTCTACCCGATTCCTACTTGGTTCTCTCTTGTTGGGCATAATGAAGAATTTTAAGAGTGGAAATTATGAAGTCAACTTCTTCAGGGGGGTGGGGGGTGTGACCAAGAGATAACTGTCCAGCCATGTAGGTGTGCTGGCTCTTTGACCATCTGTAAATCCCCTGGGGTAAAGAAAGTGTAAAATGCTTCCTTTAGAGGTGATAATATTTCCTGAGGACAGGGGATTTCAAAGAGTTAAATAGGAGGAGGAATATTCATATAATGTAATAAATCAGACAATGGCTAGGATTTCTCTCACCAAATTACTTTTTTTGTGGGTTAACTGAGGTAGAGCTGGGGTAGTTAAGACTAAATTTATGCAAAAGCAACTAACTACCAAAAATAATTTCATCTTTAACTACCAAAAATAATTTCATCTTTGCCTCTATTTGGGTCTAAATCCTAGTGATCTGCCTGAATAAAGTGATTCACTGACAGGAAAAAAAAGCCTTTTGTAGCACTATTATATCTGAATAGATACTGCTTGAAGGGTATATATTGCTAAGAAACACATAGGATCTTGAAAGCTCCAGTGGGCATTCAAACTTTTATTTTGAAATCCGAGGGATTTAGAAGACAGTCAAGGTTATGTGCTAAGAATGAGGGAGTGGGTTTTCCTTGTATAAAATTATTCAAGCTAAGCACTGGGAGAGTTAAACCAATCAAGTTTATTATTATTTTTTCCTTCTACAATAAAATAATATCTACTAGGTTTGGTAACCTTCAGTAATTTAATGAACAAGTCATCGCCATCTAGAAGAGGATAACGTAATTCATGTATTCAATTGACTTTGGGGAAGAGGAGATGAAAAGGCAAATGTCAAAGCAAACTATTAGTAGTCCCTTCCTTGTTTTTCATAAATAATGATATACAAGGCAGTTTTAGTTTTGAAAATGATTATAAAAGTTAAAAGTGGTATATGAGAAGGAAATGTACTAGAGGTTGTATGACCATAGCCTTCTGGATTGTGCAAGTTGCTTCAGATGTCATCTATTCTATAAGAAGGTGTTTAACACTCGCAAGATTTTTCATTGCTTTTAATATTTAAAGTGTGCCTTTAAGAAATAGGTTATATTATATTTTAAGGATTATATAAGTATTTTTTTATTTATGTTAGAATCTGAGTTCTATTGTAAGAAGCTAAGGTAGTTTATGAAAGCAGCCTTATTTTTTGTAGAAACATTTTTCCCTAGTTTTGTTGAGAAGAGTTTAGATTTACTTATTTGGGTTGACTGTTGGTAAAGAAAAGCAGCATGTTTCTTAGGTAACTTTTGCATAGTTTGTTTTTTTAAAATTGGATTTGGAGAGTTCAGAGTACCCACTGGAATTAAACCTTTGGGCATGGAAGCAGAATGAATCATAAAAGCAAAATATTCTTTCTACAACAATGAATGTTGGTCACTATATAATAGAAATAAATACTTAAATTTGTAATAACACTTTATTATTTTACTATGTGATCTCAGTCAGATATACTATAAGAGCTTTAAAACAGGCTTTTTTTTTTTTTAAAAAAGCATAGATTATTTACAAAAGAGAAAACTTAAGTTTTGACAGGTGAAGTGACTCTCCCTTGTTCACATGCTACAGAAGTGAAATTGAATCAAGTTCTTTTGAATGTAGATTTAATAGACTTTCTAGGTCCCTAAGGTGCTTCTCATCATAGCATCTTTGGACTAAATCAAAGACCAGCTTTATATTGATCTATAAAAGCCTAAAGTTTATGAATGTCTAATGCCCCATGGTGACAGCAGGGCTTTGTTGGAATTAGGGTAGTGCATTCAGGAGAAAATTATAGTGAAGGTAATCACTGAAGTTATATTTTTCCTTGGAATATAAAGTTTTTATAAGTTATTCCAAGTGAAGATGGGCTATTAGCTTTCTTTCAAGGAAGATAAAATATTTAAAATACTAATTTAATAATGTTTAAGTAACCCCAAAATTTAACTCTCGCAAATATTTTGGCACAAATTACCACAATGCTACTGTTTCCTCTTCCATTATTTTGTTGTAACCTTGAATGTCACAAAACCAAAAAACAAACAAACAAAAAAAAACAAAACCAAACAAACCAAAAAAACCCACATTGGCTCCTGGTAATGATTTCTCAGAATGACACAGCTGTTCAGTGTGTACATTTCATGTATGGCAAGCGAACTAATTGTTTGAAATATTTCACTGTGTTGGAATACTTTTTTGTTTAGCAATTTCTTTTCAATCAATATAAAGACATTTGGTAGCAGTTAGAAAAGAATCTCATTTTCCATACTTGTTTTAATGTTTGAATAGAATTCAGATTGAAAAAATACAACAAATATTTTCATCATTAAGTATTTAATGATAGTAATTATGTGTGTATGTGCCTGCATACATATGCATTAGTACATCTTGTGTATCTATCCTGTTATTTATTTATTTTAGAGTGAATAAGAAATTGAACAAGTCAAATTCTTACCTACAGGTAGCCCACTGTTTTGAATGATGAGCAATAATTCAAAGTGTTGTCTTGAATTATTCTAAAAATCACTGTCCTTAATTTTTTTACATAGGATATCAGTCAGAAAAGTACTTTCCTCTCATCTTTCTGGAAGTTTCTCATAGTTTTCAGTGACCCCTGACCAAATCATTCATAGATAATTGAATTTCTCTTCTCAATAAATCATGTTATATGAAAAATCACATAAAAAGTAATTAGCTATTGAGTTAGTGAGTCTTGACATTTTATTTGAAAATATCACCATAAACATTTTCCCCAGAGGCAGGTATATGTAGGCAGAAAAATGAAAAGTAAAAAATAAAAAAGAAAAATGAATTGATCCTGTATTACAAAACCAAAGAATGCTTTAGGATCAACAGCCAAACCAGCCTTTCTCCAAATCAGCCTTCCTATAAAACCAAGCCCTCTAATTAATAGCCCCTGGCCTCTGTACAAGAACTGAAACTGAGATGGGTTTGATTCTTTTTCAAATATAAGATAAAGGATAAAAGATAAAATGAGATAATTTCTGATTATTAAAATGCCACATAGTAGATCAATGTTATACACTAATGTCTGTGTTGTTTATTTTAAATCAAATTAATAAATGATTTAAAAAATACCCTGAGCATTTCATTTATTTCATGGTTGGGAGCCTCTGGTTAGCAGCTAAGATGTGAAGTTACTACATTAGCTATTGTGATTTATGGCATCTGTTTTGTGGAATATCTGAAAGAGTGTTAGTTTGTATTGTTTGGATGAAAACCAGACAATGCAGCTCATAGGAAACAAAGGAATGTTAAGTGCAATTAGTAGTATATTAACCTAAACAAATTTATGTACCTTAGTCTATTTCATAAAGCTTATATCTAATTCACTCGCTAGGCTACTGCAGGAATTTAGGAAGAGAGCATATAGAATTAACACATTAGGAGTTGTAAAGTCAAGAAGCTTTAAACTGGTGTGAAAAAATCTGTTGATAAAATTAAAAAGGAAAAACTAATTATTATATAAACAGAATACTCACCTATTTGTGGATTTTCCTAAACAAAGGAGTGAACATTAATTCATTGAATTATTTAAGTCATTTAAAAATAATTTGTTGTCCACCCATTAAGTGCCAGACACTGTGCTTGTCGTGAACATTATAACAAATAAAGGTAACATGGAGGTATTAGCAATAAGGGATTTGTAAACTTGTAGGGGAAGAAAGATGATCAATTAATAAGTGTAGAAACATATTACTATAAATTTAATTAGGTGGCATAAATCATGAAAAAAAAAACCTTTAAGTAGTAGGTGAAACCAAGCTGTTTCATTAAAAGCGAGCATGTTGGTTGTTGGAAGTCAATGAATTGTTTTTCACTGAGGTCAAAATATTTAGTTTGCTTGGACTTGGGGCAGTGGGTAAGGGATAAAGGGACATTAGGCTAATGCTAAGCATTTGGTGAGTTGAGGGCCAGGAGGCATTGTTGGCAACCATTTCTTTACTAAGACTTGCCTCCCTTTTACTTTATTTAAGCAATGATGTGTGAAGTGATGCCCACGATTAATGAGGACACCCCAATGAGCCAAAGGGGGTCCCAAAGCAGTGGCTCGGACTCAGACTCCCATTTTGAGCAGCTGATGGTGAATATGCTAGATGAAAGGGACCGTCTTCTAGACACCCTTCGAGAGACACAAGAAAGTCTTTCACTTGCCCAGCAAAGACTGCAGGATGTCATCTATGACAGAGATTCGCTCCAGAGACAGCTGAATTCAGCCCTGCCACAGGTATGCCTCCTGGTAGCATTTGCCTTTCCTATTGCAATTGAAAATGTGATAAGACTTGAGTAAGCTTTGCTTTATTCCCATTCTTACAATTACTTTTTTCTTTAAAATATATGAGATGTGTGTTTTGGTGAGAAAAATTTAAGAATAGATAATTAATTCACATACAACTTGCCTCAAAAAAATTTTTGGTACATTGGGGATTGGAAGTGTGAAGCACTGAGTTCCTACCTGGTCTTTTACAAAATTTTTGTACGTTTTGGTGAGGTTAGAAAAATCACCTGTCACCAGAATGTGGGAATAGTGGATTTTCTCTTCTTTCCTTGCATTTTAAACATAATCATGGCATGTAAAAGTATGTACTTTTCATTTTCAGTTGTGTGTTCTGTCTTTGGAAGTGACAATAGTTTGGAAGTCTACTGTCTATTTTTTATGTGTCCTTTTTTAAAGATACCTAACACCTGCTTAAAAATTCCTGGAGTTATTGATGTATTACCTACCCTCTCCACTCAAAATGTTTTAAGGAGTTTTCTTTTTAAATAAATTATTCTGGAAATTAGAAAAAAGGCAAAAGTTCAGCCCTATCTTCACCAACTTAAAATTGTTAGATGAGATATTTTTAGTATATTTTTGTTAAAAATATTATTTTGTGAAAAAGAATATAACACTTTAAGAATTTCCAGTTAATATAAGTCAATTTTTTTGATTTAAGGATAGCATAATTGTGTTTATTCTAGGTACAAGTAAAAGCATAGAATATGAATGAGATTTTTAATAATCACCTCCTATACACTATATTTTTCCTGTAAATGCAAGGTTGATCGGCCCTCTGCTTTAAGTACAATAGCAAATGTTGAAGAGTTGACTTCTCTCTGTGATGTTATATCTTTTAAACATTATATCTTCATAAATATTAAAATTATATAATTGAAGATGATAAAATTCTAAACCCAGCTCTTAACTTGGACTGTAGTGCTGAGATTTTATGCTCAGAATGGAAAGGACCGCCTGGAACCTTTTGTCACATCTCCATTAGGTAATCCCATAACCCTCTGTGGATAACTCCTGTCCCAGTCCTTTTCATTTTCATTTTCAGTTTGCCTTGTTTTGAGATACAATGTTTCTAGTAACTCTCATCTGTTGGTACACTGGTTTAATTACAAAGAATGAGATGATTCATTTCAAATATCTTAACCAAGAATTTTATTTTTCAAACTAGATATTTCAGTCTTTGCAATTGTTCTTCATAAGATAATTTCTAAACTGATCACTATCATGCTTACTCTTCACTAAGATTATTTGAGTTGGTCAATGCTGCTGTTAAAGTGCATCCCTTAATCAGTCATGCTATACAGTCTTCTGTGACAAGTGTAGAACCGGACAATCATTTCTCTTTCTAGATAGAGTGTTCCATTAAAAGACCCAGGGCTGTATTATATTTGGGGACAAGTTTCAGTATGTCCTGGGGAAGTAGTTAAATGAAGCTCATAACTGAGTTGCATAAATGCTACATGCATTCCTATTTTCCCTATTCTTCTTGGAAGGTGACTCTTTGGTCCTATGTATAAGAATATGCAAATACTCTTCCTACATTTATCTTTTTATATCTTATTCAAGCCTGATGATATCAATTTAGATCCTAACTCTATCAAAGTGATTCTAGAATAACTAGGTTTTTATTTTTTTCTCTGTCTGTACAAAAATGAGTGATTATTTCAGAAGAATACTGATATATAAATTGTTACAACAAGATATTTTGAGGCAAAAAAAAATCTAGAAATGTTTTCATGTATAATGATAGTGTATAGATAAATCTCTCTTAAGGATACAAGAATGAAAAATTTTACTTCTAGAAATTCTGTTATATTGAATATCAAGTTTATAACATGACCTAAAATGTCAAGTTCTGAATTTTGGCTAATCTCTTATCCAAACCCTTTGGGGCCAGCTGTGTTTTACAGTTCAGAATTTTCCTGAGTTTTTTGTAGTTATGTAATATATGTTATAGAATACTCTTCCAGAAGGATTCTGGATAGTACCCTATAATTATGCATTTTCATGTCTATGAACACTTTTATTGCATGGAAAAAATAAAAACTATAAATGTCTCATGTTAGTACAGGTCTGATTTTGCAACCAATCAAGGTTGCAACACACTTCTAAACAAATTACCTGTTTATAGAGTGTATAGGCTTGGAAATTATACACTAGGGACTATGAACTTCTACATTTAGATGCATATGGTTTCGATCTCTTTTACAAATACTTAGATACACTTTTTCAACATTGTTTTGTATTGAACCATTATAAACATTGACTACTCCTAGTAATCCATAGTTTCTTAAAATAGTGATGGTCTTGCCATTTCTTCAAAGCAGATTTTTAATAACCTACTCTGTACCTTACCAGTGACAGGTTTTCTGTATGGAACAGAGGAGTGTTCTTTAGTTGGTACCTTTGAATCTTTTTAAATATTTTGTTAGCAATGTACCTGCTGTATTTGTTGGCACTGCATTTGCCATTTATCTTAGAGGAGAAAATGATTACCATAAATGTGAGCTTTAAGGCAGAAATAGCACGTAAAATTGAAAACTACTAAAACAACATAAATAATGAAAATTATTTTAGCAAACATGGGAAAGAATTCAAAGAGTCAAACTCTATGATACACATATCATTGTAAAAATTGCCCATATAATACTATCAGGTATTGATGATTTGGTACTTTGCTTTAGTCACTTTCTCTCTTATCATTACTTTATAAACAAATGTAGCAGTGATTTTAACAACCCTAACTATGTAAAAGATGTTGTAGCCATAGTGTTTAGTTCTTTATTATGTGATTGGGTGTAAATGTGTTAAACAGTGTTGATAAGTTTAAATTGTTCCATATCTCCAGGCTAGACTCTCAATTTTGTACCTTACATAGAACCAGTTAAATATTCCATAGAACCTCAGGTTCAATGTGCCCTTATCTCAGTTATCTGTCTCCCATTCCTCAACCAAATCTGCTTGAATTCTTCACCCAGACACCCAAGAGTCCACCTAGATAATGCTTTCTCTGTCTTCTCTGAATTCAGTCCCCTTTGGCCCATACTGTTTATAATCTATTAGATAACCCTCAAATATCTCCATTATTTTTTATTTTCTGTTTTTCTGCTACACATGGTGTTGAACTTCTTCGTTATTCTATCACCTAACATTTTCACTTTCGTAAACGTGTAATGTTGTATGCTTGAATAACGGTTCACTATTTGCACTATCCCCATGAACTTCATCTATTCCAGTCTTTTTTTAATGCATATTTATTTCTCTGCCCATAATGTTCCTCCTCATTATCTTTGTCTGACTCACTTTTCATCCCAGCTAAAATCCTGTATCTTCCCAGAAGACTTCTCTGCACTGAGTACATTTCCTCCATGTTCTTTACCTTTATCATTTACCATAATATTCCAGAAGCATGTTAATCATCTACAACCATCACACCCAGTAGAGTACCTGTATTAAGGGCTTTTAAAACAAAACTAGAACTAAATGTATACATGTTTTGATGTGAAAAGAGCAATAAACTTGAAATAAGAAGATCTGGCTTGTATTGTGATTCTACCACACAGCATCATCTTGGGCCCAATCTTCAGATTCCATGCTGTAACAGGCAGCTAATACTCATGATGCCTTAAAGGGTAGTTTGTGCTAATTGAAGAAAATAATGTAAGTAATAATATAAGTAAAATTAATTTATGATGCCATAATATGACAATGATTATATTTGTTTTAACTAATTTACGTATATATAAATACATACACATATGGTTCTAATGCTCAGATATATACGTATCACTGAGCATTAGAACAATTTCCTGAGTATATTGATAAAATAAACAGTCCTACATTTTTGAAATCAGGGCAAATATTTGCTAATTACTAATATGGTTATTAAGATTATTTAAAGAAAAATTGAAGGCAGTGAGATTTTTATTGAAAAAGTCATATATAAGGGTTTAAAATTTCGTTTTTGTTACCTTCCTTAACATATATTGAGGGCTTCCTGTGTGATTAAATGGTTACATATGTTTGTAAAGGAAACAGGGAAAGAGGAATATAATTTGGCTTCCAGAGAACTTAGGGGATAAAGTTGCTTAGCAAAAATTATATAAATGGATCCGTATTAATATAGTATGAAAAAATTATAGACATACTGAAAATATTTGAGGTATAACATTAGTTGTGATTAGCTACAGAAAGTTTCATGTAGAAAGAGGTTTTAGAGAGTCATTTTTAAGGAAAGGTTGGAACTAATTGAAGGGTATTTCCTGTGGGGCAGTAGAGTTTTGCGCAGAACCCTGCTCAAGGATATTTGGGGGCTAGAAGTTCAGCTTATACTCTGCTTTTCAGGTTAGGCTTGGAGGTTCCTGATTTTCACAAAGAAGATCAATGAGCTAGCAGTATCCCCTTTTTTTTTTTCTTGAAGAAGACTAAATAGGAGTTAAATAAGGAGAATAACTAACAGTTTTGTTTACTGAAGAGCTTCAGGGTAGGAATGAAGTTTTATACAGTGGCAGCGCAGGAGTGTGGCTTACTCATGCATGGTGACTCAAAGGACAGGAGTTTGTACACAGGATAATCAGTAGAATTTTGAACTGGTGACATGATACGGCAATAATAAAGAGGTATTATTCTGATATTTGATTTAGGATAAATTGCATAGTGCTTGCACATTAGCTATCTATTGCTAAAATAATGTCGTGTGACAAACAAGAGCTCTGTGTCATGGATTGGTTGGTTTGACTGTGCTCACTTGTTTCACTGGGTAGCTAAAGGCTGACTCAGTTGTACTGGCCATTGTCTGGTATGGATGGCCTTGGTTAGACCAACTGGGATCACTCAGTGCCATGCATGTGTTTAATCCTGCAATAGGCCGGGTTATTCATGGTCTTGGCAGAGGTGTAAGAGTAAAGCAAAAACAATCAGTGCTCTTTAAGCTTCTTCTTGTTATTTTTTCTTTTTGTACTATTACTTAGCCAAGATGAGGGACAAAGTGGAGAGCGGTATGAAATTACATGGCAAAATTACGAGGAGGGATGAAGCACAGGACCATAAGTGCAATTGATCTGTTGCTAAAATAATGCTGTGTAATCTAAGCTAAGAGTCACTTGGGTCATCATTATGTTAGAGAAAGTTTATCATGATAATGTAATACAGTTTTGGTGAAATGTGGGAATTTAAAATAGGACTGTGAACCTTGAATCTAATAGAGACAATAAACAGAAAGAATATTGAGGAGAAAGAAGAAAGAAGAACTGGTAATGAACTTAATGGCTAAGGATTTGAACTTGAGTCAGAAGATCCGAATATGAAATGGAGTTCTTCCACTTACTAGTTGAGCAACCATTGGTAAATAACTTAACTTCTCTGAAACTCTGTTCCCTTAATTGGAAGAAGGGATGATATCTTCCGATAGTAGTGGTTGAAAAGAAATGTGTGCATGTACTTCAGAAATCCTGAACATTATAAAATGTCAGGAGATATTTAAGTAAAGTGGGATGTACTAGTGTACACTTAGAAGAAGAATTAAATAAAAAGAGGCTACTGGTGGGGAAGAGGAATATGATTATATTTTGATACTTAAAAATGCAAAATATTTAAGTGAAACTTGCAGAGAGTGACAGAAGTCACTTTTACTCTCAAGTGCACTACCTAGTTATCTTTTTGGCTTGCTACTTACTAACTCAATAACCTTGGTTAAAGTAGTTAATTCAAATAATAATAGACCCTGCCATTTAGTATCATTATGAGCAATAAATGAGCTGGAACATGTCAAATGATCAATTCAGTGACTCATAGATAGTACATGCTCAATAAATGTTAAATTCAGCTATTGATGCTGTTATTACCATAGATATTATCATCATTATTCTTAGCCAACCTTAACTGCACAATTTTACTGGATAATAATGAACACTAGCACACATTAAAAGCATGGAAATTCTTACTCTCAAAAATCTTTTTCAAACTTGCAAGTTTATTTATTTATATTAAAACATTTCTTAATTACACTCTTCTAATTACTTTTTCCAAATTTCCGATTTCTACAAAGGCCACTCTCACATGTCCCTTGATTAAGTCAAACAACAACCCTCTGTATTGTGATGAGAAGATAGCATCTAGTTGAGCTTATTACTTTTCGAGGAAACTTAAGCCATCACACTAGGCATTCACTCCCTCGCTCCTGTCAGAGAAAGGTGCTGTGTATTTTGCTACTTTTTATTGTAGTCATTCTATTTTCTTAACATGCTTTTCTTTCGGCCAGTTAGTTATTCAACCCCTGGCCAAATGAAATTATGTTCACTTGCAGCTTTTATTTTTAATTATTTTTATCTCTTTATTTCTCTTTATTTATATCTTTTTCTTAACCCTTTCAGTCAGACTTCTTTTGTCATCATTCTTCTAAAAATACATTTCTATATGGTACCAATGGATGCATATTTTGCAAATCTATTGGTATTCTTTCATTCTTTATGTCCCTTGATCTTTGTGCCAAATAATGCTATTAATTATTTTATCTTGAAATTCCCATGTCTTTAATTCTTCATAACCATCCCTTTCATAGGCTACTAGGTATGTTGTCCTTCAATATACATTCTTTGCTTATGTACCACTGTACACTTATTTACACCCATATTATCTTCATTTACTTATATTCTCCAATCTTGAGCATTGCCTTCAATCTTAAGCATTGCCTTTCCTGCTTAGGACTAATACTCCATTCTAAATCCTTGATGCCTATATTTTATCTCCTCCCATAATTTTTTCTCTGTCTCTAGTATCTTCAGTTTCTCTCTCTCCCTTTCCCCATCCCTCTCTCTCTCTCTCTCATACACATGAACTGTGTTTTTTGGTGGGTAACATTAAAATCTATTTCTTAAAAGTAAAATGATGACAAATACAAAGCAATAATAACAACAAAAACAAAACACTATCTCTGCATAGCTACCAATCTAACCTTTCTTTTCCTATAAACTTATTTCCCAACTTGTCTGTCCTCACTGTCTCAATTTCTTCCCCTTTTATTCACTCTTTAAATAAGTGCAGTCTGGCTTTCCCTCTAACTCACTGCTCAAAATCTAGTCACCAGTAATCAGTTGGTGAGTGCAGTTGTTTTGTTTTATTAAAATTCACTGCAAAATCTGGCAATGTGATTATTCCCTTCTTAACAAAACAAAATACCTACTCTCTTGACTTTTATGACACCAGGCTGTCTTGGTTTTTAATCATTTGGACTTTTTCCTATTTTTTTAATATGGGCAACTCCTCATCTGACTACTCTTTAAATGTTAAATAATAAAGTTAGATAAATAATAGCCATTGCTAATATTTCTGAACACTCCCACTATCCCAGGCAATGTTTTATTTAAATATCCACATATTAAAAAGGAGTCTTTCTGTTTGAGGGGAAGCTAAATAAGTGAGGTACAAAACCTTACTTGCAGGAGGTGCTAAGATATAGTCCAACTAATAAGTCCAGAATTAGCTCAAACTCCATTTTAAGATTCTACAAAGTTTGAGGTGGTAAAACTCAAAGAGAGATGGAGCTGTCTTGGAGAGCTGTTGGTTTGCTGCATGTAATCTACCACTCCACGTTGTGAGGACTGAGTGGCTCCCATTCAACTTACCTAAGTGAGAAGGGCTTCAGGAAAAACATTCAGAGAGCTTGATGTGTTTGTTTCCTCCAGAAGCTGAGGGATGTAGAGTCTGAAGTCAGCTGTGACTTGAGTTGGCCTGCACTATGGTATAGCATACCTCAGGCAAGCTATAACCCTCCAATGCCAAGACAAAAGGTGGTGATTTTTTTGAAAAGCAAATGGGACCCTCAAAAGTGATGCTTGCTTAGGGTTAAGTTTGTGTAGACCCACAGAGTGAGTACCTTGTTAGGGTTTAGATGGGTTTAGGTGGGTTTAGGTGTCACAAGTCCTGACTCCTAAATGGTGAGCAGTGTATGATGAATTGGGAGTTTCGTATTGAAGAAGAGACTTGTCAAGCAGGTCATGTAAAACTGGGGAAGAAGCAGTTTTACTTGGCACAGCCACAAACATACTCCAGAAGGAGGGTCACTAATTATATATTTACCCTTCAGAAAGCCCTGACTGGCCATGGATGACACCTGGGTAAGTCACATACCATTGTGATTTTTCCAGTTTCTCTTTATCAGGCCCTGACTCTGACAGAATCAGAAACAGTTGATGTGAGTGAAGAATGTCAGAGTAAAGACAGACCACCATGCCCCTAGTCTTCAGTGCAGGCTTCAAAGCTTGAAACAAGCCTGAACTTAGTACAAGAGTGGAAACTTCAGGTTGGGTAGGAGATCAGAGCTTTGTATATTATACAGTCCTGTGCTGAACTAGAATTATGAAATAGACTTTTAACTTCCCCTCCCAGATAGGATATAGTTTACTCTCTAAGCATGAGCAAAAAAGCTAAGATAAATGTCTGAAATTTTATTTGAGGTTTATTTGTTCATCTGAGGGAATTAGAAGAGGTAATAATGCTGATTTCTGAATCTAGATCATTCATTAAATTGGCTAGATGTATCATTTCAGTGAATCCTCAAAACTTTCCAATGAGGTCGTTATGATTATTATTCCCATTTTACAGATGATAAAACCAAGGCAAAGAGAGGTTAAATAACTTGTTCAACATCACACTGTGGGTAAGCGGTACTCATTAGGATTCCATTTATGGCTTACATTTGTTTTACTCTGAGCCTTCTCCTTCATTTCATTATATTCATCTAGATTTAAAGAAATATTAAACTTCTCTGGAAACTTTCTTAAAGAGACATGGACCATTGAAAGCATTTCTCATAACTACTCCTAAGTTCTAATAGGGCAAACAAAATTATTATTAATGAAATGTGAAGTGATTATTAGGGTTAGCATAATGATACTGAGCACAAATATTCAAGGATTCCAAATCCTCAGTTATGATATCATGAATTTGCCTTTTTATGGATTTAGCATACTTTGTCCTTAGCCCATTATGTCCTTTTAATAAACAAGAGGGTGTGAGTCCCATGGAAAAGTATTTAACTAGGAAGTATAATATCTAGATTTTACTTTCTACTTTGCCAAACACTTTGATAATGGGGTTTGATAGTGTTTACTTACATATAAGTAAGGGAATTCAAATTCTGTCTAATATGTTATATACTTTGTTAATTTCAAAGGATTATAAAGGGCATACACATTAGCTTTATTAATTTAATTAGAGCCATTTAATAAACAATTGCTATTTATTCAACAAGTGTTTTAGGGCCTACTCTGTATCAGGTTCTGTATCAGGTTCAGCATAGTGTTGCTCATATCTATTCTTTATTTTATCTTAAGACCTTGGCCAATTATAGCTCCTCAAAATACATCATAGCAATAAGAAGGCAGTGCATATAAAGCACTGAATACCACATGTATTTCTAAATTTCTGAAACCGATTATTATTTCTAGTCATTTCATTGCCTTTAATCCTCTACTGTGGTGAACTGCCTGTGCCCCTGGAAAAGGCCAGCTACTCTGTTGTGTTCTAGATCTCATGTTCTCTCACTCTTCTGGGACAAAACTTTCCTCCTCTTTTTTTCTGCATCATCAGTGTTTCTATCTCCAATGGATTATAACCAACAGCATTAAATATTCTTATGTTTCTTCCATTTAAAAAATTTATTAATGACCCTGTCTTACCAAGCTACCACCCCATTTATCTTTCCTAATACAGCAAAAGACATTGTTTTAATTGAACACACTTGTTTTCTAATTTCTCTTGAAACCATTTCAGTCAGGTATTCATTCAATCCACTGTATCTAACCTGCTTTTGTAAACATTATCTATAACCCCCATATTGCTATATGCAATAACCAATTCTCTGACTTCATTCCTGTTCATCAATATACACAGTAGCTTTCTCTTTTCTTGAGCCATTTTCATTTGGCTCTAGGCAGGGGTGTCCAACCTGTAGCCTGTGAGTTGCATGCGTCTCAGGATGGCTATGAATGCAGCCCAACACAAAATCATAAATTTACTTAAAACATTATGAGATTTTTTGTGATTATGTGTTGCAATGTATTTAATGTATGGCCCAAGACAACTCTTCTTCTTCCAGTGTGGCCCAGAGATGCCAAAAGGTTGGACACCCCTGCTAAGGCATCTCACTTGTCTGGTTCATCCTACTTCATTGCTCACTCCTCAGTCTTTGTTGTTAGCTCACCTTCCTGTGTCACTGATATAGGCTTATTCCAGGACTTGGTTCGTATACTTTTACATAAGCCTCTACTGACACCATGGATAATCTCTTCCACCTCCTGGCTTTAAATGTCATCTGAAGGTTGATGGTGCCAAATTTACATTTTTAATCCAGACATTTCCGTGACCTTCAGACTCATATTGTGAAATACAGAAATTTAATATGTCCAAACCTGAGTTTGTTATATTTATTTAGCCTTCTGCATGTCAATTAATAATAACAATGTCATTATTCCATCAGCTTAGGCCAAAACCTTAGTGTCAAAGTTTTTTCTCATTCTGTATTTAATCTAGCAGTTAAATCTCTCAGTTTTATTTTTAAAGTGCTGTAGAATTGAACCACTTGAATCACCTCTTCAGCTCCACCCTAGTCCAGTCACCATCTTGTATCTGGGGATTAGATAGGATTTTCCTAAATAGTCCCCTTGTTTGGGTCCTTGTACCTCATTAGCTGTTGCCAAAATAATAGCAAGTGACACCCTGATTCTGATAAAAAGTGCACCATGTTTGTTTTACATCTACTTACATCTCTGAAATGCCTGCCCATCTCAAAGTGCAAGCCCAGGTCTTTGACCTGCCCAGGGTCTAACACTTGTCCCCTCCTTTTCATCTGTCTCATAACACCTCCTGCTATTTTCTAGCTCACTCATTCTATTCCCACCCCTCTGGTGTTCTTCCTGTTCAACATGACAGGCATTCAACTGCCTTAGGGATTTTGCAGTGGTTCTTCCCCATGCCTGGGAAAGTTGCCCTTCTACCCTGTGACTTGGTTTCTCAACTCATTCAAGGCTTTACTCAAATATTAACTTCTCAGTGAGGCCATGACTGATCACCCTATTTAAAATTGCAATAGCCCCTACTTAATATAACCAATCCCTATTCTCAGATTTCACTCCATAGCACATAACCGTCCAACATGGTGTATATTATATTTCTTTGTCCTATTTATTAACTCTCTCCCTCTGATAGATTCTGTTTCATGAAGCCAGGGGATTCTTTCCCGGTGATTCACAGCTGTAATTTCTACCTACAAAAGTATCTGGCATTTGGTAGCTGTTCAAAAATATTAAGTAATAAAATGAAATAAAAATCACTCTGTTGCATATTGAACACATTTCCATATCTACTTGGTGATTATTTGTCAATCCATATAGTCTGAATAATTAGACAGCATCTCTCTCTCTTTCTATACATATGTATATATCACAATGTTCTAGATATTAATCAAGATACTATATATTATATACATAATATCTTGATATTTAATATCTTATCAAGATGTTTGATATCTTGATAAATATATAATATATATAACATCTTGATAAAACAAGAAACAAATGCAATGTATAGAGCCTTTGTATATATAAAGTCGTAGTATATATAAGACTGGTGTTGATATTGTACCTTGAAGCCTCTTGTAGAATGAAGTGGTTTTATATCAAGAGGTGGTGGCATTTTGAATATGTTACAAATCAAAGCAAAGAAGATCAGGATGAAAATCATTTGCTTTGAAGATATGCATAAGTGATATTAATCCAAGTATTTTTTAATCGAAATTTCAGTCATTTTTACATTTTTATGCTCTTTTACTAAGGAGTTTATTGCCTAAATTAAAACAATTTTTACAAAAGAAGTGATAAGGATTGTTTAGTGATTATAATACTACTACTTCTGTTTGATATCTATGTCTGACTTTCATTTTACAGAAGGACAAAAGTAAAAGAATGTTTTGGTTGTTTTTTTATTTTTGAATCAGTTTATTGTAATTATCGATTTTTTAAATTTGCTCTAATTCTCTCAGAAGGAATGATTTCAACATAAAAACAGTCATTGGATGAATGTCTAACTTGTTTTCCACTAAATTTCAAAGTTTAGTCTGGTATACTGAACATTAGCATACACATGATTTATTTATTTTTGTTAATGTTTGAAGAAAAATTCTAGAGTCAGTAATGGAGAAGTTGAAATTCACACTGTTTACTTTTCCTGGCTATTTCATTTCAGGGCCTTATGGGTCAAAGCTCAGTAGCAACCACCACAATGTTTTAGTTTGCAAAATAAGAGTTTAGAACTATAATTGTGGGATTCCTTTAAAATTATCACACCTAGTTAATTACACCATATAGCTTTGCATTGATCTTTGCAATGTAGCTTACCAAACAGTAGCTCTGTATTACTAAGGGCCATTAGTAAGCCCTTAATATTTCTTGTCTGATTATTTCTTGTCCCTTTATTTCATAAAGATTTTGTAATTTAATCTTATTGAAGATTAGTAGGCCAAGTTACATAGGTCCTGAATTATAAATTACATTTTGCATTGCAATGCAAGTTTTATTTGAAAGTCTAATGATTTTCTTTTTTACATAGATCTAGGAATTTTTCTTAAACATGACAGAATTTATTGATTGAGATTCTGAATGATAGTTAATTTCTTTCTTATATTTTGAATCTTCCCCAAAATAAAAATTTCTAATCCTTTTTTATTTTATTTTATTTTATTTTATTTTATTTTATTTTATTTTATTTTATTTTATTTTATTTTATTTTATTTTATTTTTTACCTTTCAAGAAGTCAGATCCTTGATATTAGAATTTGGAATGTGTGCTATAGGAACAAGATAAATCTCACCCTCTTGATTCTTGCTCCCCTTCCCTACCAGGAGGTGGTCAAGAGGTTCCCAGGTTGCCTTACAAGGCAGGTGTAAGCATTGATATTTATTTCTAAAGTATTTGGCAAAAGGAGATTTTTGCTTTGAAGTATTCCTAAAAATCTGTGTTAATTGTAACATTAATTAGAATTGTTTAAGAATGGATGTGATTAGAGTTTGACACTGCATTACTCTACAATAAACTGATTTTCCTGATTATTCTGACCTATGATTCTCTATTTTTTTATGCCCACTTCCAGGGTAATCTGCTTCAATTTTGATATGTAATGTACCTATACTTGTGAGAGTTTAGAAGGTACCTGTATTGGTGACTTACAATAAATTTTTAATGGACCAAGTTTAACAGGAAGATTATTTTATCTTTGTTAATTTTATATATGAGAAATATTATTGAAAAATATTCATAAAAGTGTGATTTAAAAATTCTGATGGCCAGGTGTCTGATATACTCTGTCATTTAGAATATGGTCCTATGGAGAGAGAAGATGGCGGCATGGTAAGAGGACGCACATCTCTTTGCCTCCCACACATAGGTCTTAAACCGGGACATTTTTCAAAGCAGCACAGCAAACAGACACCAGAAACACAGCATATTTGAAAACAGATTATCGAAAATTGCAGTGGACGTTGAAAAACCGGACGGTAAGGAGAGTACTCCGGCGGTGCGGAGACC
>PVKU01014637.1:0-21968 GCA_004027475.1 Anoura caudifer | reverse complement strand
TTTTCCATGTGTCCATTATACTTGTTCCTGCAAACACTCCCCCTTTCCCCCTGAAATTCCCTCCCCTCTCCCCTCTGGTCACTGTCAGCCTGTTCCTAGGTAGCATAGGTGAAGAATATCCACTTTCATCCTTATTCTTGATTCCTCCATCTTCTTAGCTTTTAAAATAATTCAATAGAAAAGTTTTAAAGAAGGCTAAGGTGAAACTCAAAATATTTTTCTCCTTTTGAAAAATGACCAAACTGCCAACATTTTTCCTGATATTATGATCACCTCTATGGTGACCTTAGATATACTCATTACCAGAATAATATCTTTAAGCTTGCCTGCTTTGTTTAATTCTAATCTAGGTGAGAAAATAGAGACTATTTACTGAATGCAAAATAAGTGTCATGTTCAATGAGATTAGATGCATTATCAGTTTGATTATGGAAAATTCAAGTCTTGGTTTCATTTTATCACCCAAGATTATAATCATAAGTGATGGAACAGGGATTTGAAAACAAGTTGCACTGTGCTTGTTTAAATTCACATCCCATGTTCTTTCCAGTATTTGATGCTGCCTCAGTAAAATGTTTTAATAGAACATTACTGGTAAAGGAAAAGGACTTGTAGATCATTATGCTAAGTGAAATATGACAGTCAGTGAAAGACAAATAGTATATAATTTCACTCATATGTGGAATCTAATGAACAAACTGAACTAACAAGCTAAATAGAGACAGACTCTTAGATAGAGAGCAAGTTGACAGCTATGGGGATGGGGGGTGGTATGGGGGTAGAGGGATCGAGCAAAAAGGTTAAAGGACTCGTGGGCATGGACACCAGTGTATTGACTGTGGGGAGTAGACTGTAAGGGAGATAAATGGTAATGAAAACAAAACAATAATATAGTGAAAAAGAAAATGACATTATACTTCCATTGGGGGAAAAGCTACCAATAGTTAAGAGCCTACACTATCTAACAAGGTTTGTCTGAGGGCACATCAAAAAATCCTACACCAGCTGTGTGAGTGGAAGAAGGACAGGTCCATATGTTCCTGGATTTGAGGTGTTTGGAATAAAGTCCTGAATCTTTCTTTTCCTTGTGATCTCTTTAGTCCCAACACAGTTCTGACCTTAGAAAGAAAGAGATTAGAACGTTGATACAGCATCTCTCCAATGTTTCCAGATACTAACAAGTACCACTGTCAGTATCACTGTGTCACTAACAGTGTCACTGTGAAGTCAGAGTTGCTGTGAAGTAGATGACTAGCTGTTCACCAAAGAAATGCTCCATCCTCCAGAGGATACTAAGTGACAAACTGCTGAGCAAGGAGCTACTTTTCCCAGCCCCACTTGGAACCATGTATGGCTATCCATATGACAGTTCTTACCCACAAAATGGGACTAGAAGTGATAGATTTGAACATGAAGTTTGTAAGAATCAGTTGAGGCTTTTTCATTCTGCTAGTTTCCTCTCACAGGTTGGATACAGAGGGTTCTAGGGTCCCTAACAGCTAAAAGATTCACAATTTGTCAGGAGCCTGGATCCTTAAATTAGTATACAAAGGAAATCCATTTAATGTCAGGGACTTCCATACTGCACTGTGAACTTGAACTAAATCTACATTTTTAAAGTATTAATCCATGCTAGTTATTGTAGATAATGTCACCCTAATATATAAAAGCAATAAAAGTAATTAACATATCACCAATTACAATAAGGATAAACAGAACAGAAAGAAGAAAATATCAGCTATGTTTATGCAAATGAACACTGAGGTGAATCACAGGAAACTGTGAGGATAGTGTAATTCCAGGTTGAAGTAAGCTGATTTGCACAATTGAGGACAAAGACACCACCTCAGTCTAATTGTAGCTCAATACAGCCTGAAGGTTAGGCTTCTGCTAAATGTTTTGCTGACCTTTAGATTTCTCAGCCTCCAGGCATCTGACACGTGAAGGGTCAACTCTCACCACACACCTTTTACCTGCTATGTTCTAGGTAATGTGCTGAAGATGCAACGTGAAGGGAAAATTACTCAATTTCAGATCTCACAACCCTAGTAACCCATGTATAAAAATAGCAGCCTAATCAGAATGCCATTGTACAGATTCCCATCTCACATTTTGACCATTTCTCTCCAGAGCTAACAGTCTACAAATGAAGGCAAAGGTTAAGAGCAATTTCCTGATACTTCCCTTTTCTACTCCATGACTTGATAGTTCCAACTGTCACTGATTTAGCAGGCAGAACTAGAGTGTGCTCTTTAAACACAGTTGTTCCCATGTAATCTCTGTGTATTCATTCTCTGCCCTGGATGTATGTGATGGTAGCCATCTGTCAACTCCCAACAAAGGAAGAACCATAATCCCATTTCAGGAACTAAAACTTGCCATCAGCTAAACAGTGAACCATGCCTTTTTAGATGTTTCACTAAATTAATAGGGAATGTGAAGATGTTATTTCAAATTTGGTGAACTGCTATGAAGTCAAAAATTAAATTAAGCACAAGGCCAATGTTCTCCCTGTGAGACAGTAAGTTTCTTGTGTGGATATTTGTTGGTGGAGCAATTCTTCTGGGAAGAGAATTAAAAATACTTTGTTTTATTGAGATATCTGTTCACTACTTGTACAAGACAAAGAACTTGGCATGAATGGATATAAAAATTTGGTATTCAATATCAGGTATGTGGTTTTATTTTCTACATTATTTATAAATGTACAGTCTTCCAGATGCTCAATACATCCCTGTGCATTGAGTCTTTAAAGTACAAGTTCTAATGTGAAAAGAAGTTATGGTTGTTAGAGAAAAATTAAATGAAAAAAAGTTAAAGTTGAACAAAAGTCACCCTTGATTTTACATTCAACCATTTTCTAGGTTTTCAACTAGGATTTTTCTCTACATATGTATGCGTGATGAAATGCATACTATGCACAAATATATGCCCTGTTCATTAAATTTTCAAACTGGTTTCTCATTTTACTTTATTATTACACACTTTTTTGTTTGCTGTCTTCAAATATGTCAGGCATGTAGCCAACTCATTTGCAATTTGTTCTTTCTGGAATGATGTTCCCCTAGATATAATGATCCTTTCCTCTTTTACTTAGGATAGATTTTCATTAAAATTTCCCTTTCAATGCCATAACTCCTCCTTTATTTTTACCCCAAGCTTAATTACTATGCAATATATTATTTATGTCACATATTTACTTTATTTATTATTGGTCTCTTCCCCTAGAATTTTTGTAACTTTTCCCATAGTGTCTTGGAATTTTGGGTTGCTATCTTCACTCTGGTGAAATAAAGCTTCTTTGTATTTTCTTTTTCTAATTTCTGAAGAATGCTCCATTTGCCAGGTTTCATCATGTCTTTCAAATTCTACTCCTAAAAACATTAAAATAATCTCCAAGAAAATATATTTTAAAACAATAACTACCTTTAATTATTTTACATCTAGATTGTTATGCAATCATAATATTTTCTAGAAGCTCAGACCCCAGAAGTGTTACCTGAAATCCAACTGCTACAATAGGAGAAGAGATTTAGAGATTTTAATCAGTAGTAATACCAATGGAAATATGAATTTTTAACCCCTTGTGCAATCTCCATCAGACATTCCATAAGCCACCTGAAATACTTCATGATTTAAGTGTGCTTGCAACTCAAACAAACTACAATGTAGTTCACCTACCCAAACTTTCCAATTCGGCTACCTACCTCAAGCTATAACATCATGTGAGTTCTGGAGTTGCCTCTTGATTTGCAGGTGTTCTAAACTCTGCCGTTGCAAACTAGGACTTCTTGAAATGCCTACATCATCTGTCCATCTCAGTGTGTATGTGTGTATGTGTGTGTGTGTGTGGTGGGACATTTCTACACACATATAAAGCTACTTATGAAGTCTTGAGAGGCTTTCGTAGTAATTGAGAAACTAGGGATAAAGCTTAATAAATGATGAGAGGAGGAGGATTTTATAGCCCACAAAGGTAGTTTATTTTTGTTAATTTTATTTTAGTATGTTTCCTCTATTTTGAATAGCAAGGAGCTCAATATTACAATTAAATTAATAAATAAATTTAGGGAATGCATTAGTCCAGTGATTATCCCTCATAGGCTGACAACATTCTCTCAAAATTAGAATTCGGTGGCACTCTCAAGGTCATCAAGAGGGGAAAAATACCCAAGTAAGTCAGCAATATGTATCTCACTATTATTATCACAGTATAACAATATCTCTTAGTAACTGGAAAAATCAATTTTCTTTATATGCCGACTAAGATTTCTTGAAATGCCTGTATCATCAGTCTAGCTTGGTTTGTGTGTGTGGTGTGTGTGTGGTGGTACATCTATAGAGACATAGAAAGCTCCAATGAAGAGTTGAGAAGTGGGACACCGATAACTTTTCTAGTAATTGAGAAACTAAGGATAAAACTTAATAAATTTTAAAAGGAAGAAGACTTTGCCACTCATAAATATAATTTATTTTTTGTTGGATTCACTTTGTTTCTTCACTTTTGGCTAGTAAGAAGCTTGATATTATAATTAAATAAATACATAAAATTAGGAAATGCATCAATTATCCTTCATAGGCAAACAACATTCTACCAAAATTAGTATTTTGGTGACTTTCTCAAAGAGATAAACAGGGGAAAAATATCTAAACAGGTCAGCAATAATTACCTCACTATCATTATTACAGTATCATGACGTTTCCTTGTGTCTAGATATTTCTTTATTGCTTGTTAGACCTGTGTTTGCTGTTTTGCTAGAACTGCTCACTGCCTAATTTAATTCTTTCAAGAAGTAAAGTTCTCCCACACATTTTCTTGTAAGTTTGTGATCTACATATACCAAGTCACAACCTACTCAGAACAACATTCCATCTGATTAGTTGCCATGGAAATAGGCATAATCAATCATCGCAAAATAAATTGAACACATTAAATAATAATATGCAAGCACGTCTATGAAGATTCCTGGTTTACCACTGCCCTTTGACACACCAGTTATTGGGTGGACCAAATAAGACTATACATTCTGTATCAAAGGCATGAATAACTTCACTTTCTTTATCACTGTGCATGCCATCTTCTTCTGTGCTTGGTTTTACATAATGTAAATAGAACATGTCACCTATAATATTTTCATAGGACCTAACACATAGTAAGTGTTCAATAAGTGATAGTTTGAAACTTTCATCATGAAAACAATTTTGTCCCTTTGATTAATTTTCCTCTATTCCATTTGATTCTTTTTGATAGTTTTTTACTGAATTGA
Source organism: Anoura caudifer (assembly GCA_004027475.1). Taxonomy (NCBI): domain Eukaryota; kingdom Metazoa; phylum Chordata; class Mammalia; order Chiroptera; family Phyllostomidae; genus Anoura; species Anoura caudifer. Next base: position 16,701 of record PVKU01014637.1, on the reverse strand, counting down.
ATTCAATAGAATATGAGCAAAAAATTAAAGTGAGAATATGCCCAGGGTAAACCAAAGTTCATGAGGTGATATCAATAAAGACATAGGGTACAATAAAGATAAAATTTGAAGTTTCCATACATATAGTAATCATGTTTGGGCATCTCACCATTAATATAAATAATTTACTACTGAATCATGTTCCATCTAAATGATACAACTCATTTTTTCTTTCATTAAACATAGAATTTTAAACTAAAATTGATTTTTCTCTCATTTTTTTCTTTTCAAGAAAATAGTATATGGTATTTACAGAAACTATAAGCATAGGTTATTATCTTTACCTCTCTCTAATATAATGCTTTATATTGGCTCTGATTTATTTTATTTTTATGTACATGTCATCAAATTTATATATAATTCAGGTCACTAATGTTGCTAATTATATTGAATGCATTTTATGAAGCAAATTTATTTTATCTTATTTGAAATAAAATTATTTTAATGAAAACAATGTTTCTTAAACATTTTTATTGGATGCATCTACATAATATTTATTATAATTTTAATGCCCACATCATATTTCATTGTGTCCATCCACTGGGTTACCACCCTGTTGTTGGATATTGACATGGGTGACAATTTATCTTCATGATAGATAACACCATAATAAACCAACTTGTATAATTAACTGCCTAAATCACATATATTTTTCTTATAAGTTATTTATGTAATTTAGTTGATTTACAGGAGTAAAGTAAATATTTTTGTGAGTATCATCTCTTTCAATTCTATTTTATAGACCACTATCCTAAAGGCTTTAATGTGTTTCTTTATGCAACATGCTTATTTTTCTTAATTAAACAATTAATAAATTGTTTATTTGTTTATCAGTAAATTTATGTATACTAAATCAGAACTTTAGGCAGTGAAGTCTATGTTAGTAATACAAGGGCATGTTGAATGAGATTATCTGCACAGATTTGAATGTTTTGTAAATAGCATAATCATTTCATAACACACCCTAAATGTACAGTGTTTGTCAACTCTCCTCAGTAAAAATCAATTCTACTTAGTTCTACACTTGAAGCATTATAAATCCCAAACTAATAAAGCTTTACTGCATTTATAGGCCACTCTTTAGCTAAGGAGCTGATCGCTTCAACCATTTGTTTCCTACTTACATATGTACACATGGGCAAGTCATATTTGTGTGCAGTTTTTGCTTTAAAGTTTAATACAATGCACTGTTAGTAACTGGCCCACAAATTTGCTATGCAAAATTATTCTTCAGTTTTATTGTAAACTTATAGTTCACTTGACTTTATTGTCCTCACCTGAGTATGTATAACCATCATACATGGGAGAAAAACATTGGGACCTTAAATCAAAGTGGTTACTCTTTTGCTGAAGATTCATATTTAAATATCAAAGACAACATTAATCTATGTAATTTGAGATATTTTAAGACTCCATGTTCTGACCTTGTCATCCTTATAGAAAAGTGATGCATGATTTCTGGACAATTTAGAGAAAAAAATAGAACCTTTCCAGTTAGCCTTTCCATTTACTAAACTTCTCAGTAAGTCTTTGTGAATTCACCAGTTTCTAAAACTAGCCTTAAGCAAAGTTCTGAACTCTAGATAGCTACCAAGAACCACACAACCCAGCCCACAAAAGCATTTCAAAATGTCTTAGACTTTTTCAACTTAACAGATTGTACTAAATACTGAATTTGGGTGGAGAATGTCTTGATACACAGGTTAGATGCCTAAGGCAATTCCACATAGTACGAAGGAGGCTTCAAGTTTTGTCTTGTGGGTATATGGCAGCTATTCTCAAAGACTTCTCAAATTGACATTATCATTACCACCCTGTCCTTTACTAGACCAAAGACTTTGGATAATAAGAATATTTTTACTTACATGACACCAAATATAAATACCATTTTTAATCTGAAAGATTATTGTAAGAGGCTGTAAAAGAATAGAAAATCTAAAGATTAAAAAGTTTAAGAATATATAAAATTTAGACTTCTGGCCAGGATGGAGGAGTAGGTAGACACACTGTGCCTCCTCACACAACCAAACTAAGGACAAAAACAATTTAGAAACAAAACAAAACAAAACAAAAAAAAACAAACCAGTACCAACAGAAAATTGAACTGCATGGAAGTCTGACACCCAAGGAGTTAAAGTAGACACATTCATCCAGACCGGGTAGGAGGGGCAGAGTCAGGTGGCCTGGCAGAGACCAGTTGAGGCAAGGCTGGAGGACCCTGAGAGGCAGGGGATTGTGGAGGGGTGCAGTACACAAGGTAGCTGATGGACCTGATGATCCCCCATTCACGCTCAGATAAACCAGGTGAAACTGGGGAGTGAGCACAACTCAAGGTGCCAGCACAGGGAAATAAAGCCTCAAAACAATGATCGAAAATACCTGTGGGAGTTGAGGTACCAAGAGAAACTCCCAGCCTCACAAGAGAGTTCCTTGGAGAGACCCACAGGGTCCTAGAATGTACACAATCCCACCCACACAGGAATCAGCACCAGAGGGGCCCAATTTGCTTGGGGAAAGTGGCGGAAGGGACTGGAATCCAAGAGAGCATGGAGCAAGTGCCATTGTTCCCTCTTGAACCCCTACCCCACACACAGCTTCACAACCCAGCAACTGGGTTTCCCCACCCTGGTGAACAACTAAGGCTCTGCCCCTCACTATGTAATAGGCACTTCAAGACAAAAAAATGGTCCAAATGAAAGAAAAGATTAAAGCTCCAGAACAAATGCAACTAAGTGACAAAGAGATAGCCAACCTATCAGATGCACAGTTCAAAACACTGGTGATCAGGATGCTCACAGAATTGGTTGAATTTTGTTGCAAATTAGATGAACAAATGAAGGCTATGCTAAGTGAAATAAAGAAAAATGTACAGGGAACCAATAGTGATGGGAAGGAAACTGGGACTCAAATCAATGGAGTGGACCAGAAGGAAGGAAGAAACATCCAATCAGAAAAGAATAAAGAAACAAGAATTCAGAAAAATGTGGAGAGGCTTAGGAACCTCCAGGACATCTCTAAAATGTTCCAACATCTGAATTATAGGGGTACCAGAGAGAGAAGAGGAAGAGCAACAAGTGGAAAAGTTATTTGACAAATAATAAAGGAGAACTTGCCCATCCTGGCAAGGGAAATAGACTTCCAGGAAGTCCAGGAAGCTCAGAGAGTCCCAAAGAAGTTGGACCCAAGGAGGAACATACTAAGGCACATCACAATTACATTACAAAAGATTAAAATGAAGGAGAGAATCCTAGAAGCAGCAAGAGATAAGGAGAGAGTTACCTACAAAGGAGTTCCCATCAGACTGTCAGCTGATTTCTCAAAAGAGACCTTGCAGGCAAGAAGTGGCTGGAAAGAAGTGTTCCAAGTCATGAAAGGCAAGGACCTCTATCCAAGATTGCTCTATCCAGCAAAGCTTTCATTTAGAATGGAAGGACAGATAAAGTGCTACTCAGTTAAGGTCAAGCTAAAGGAGTTCATCATCACTAAGCCCTTATTATATGAAATGTTAAAGGGACTTATCTAAGAAAAAGATAAAAAAACATGTACAGTAAAATGACAGCCAGCTCACAATTATTAACAACCACATCTAAAACAAAAAAAGGAAAACAAACTAAGAAAACATCTAGAACAGGAACAGAACCATAGAAATGGAGATCACATGAAGGGTTATCAACAGGGGAGTTGGAGGAGCAGAGAGGGGGAAAAGGTACAGAGAATAAGTAGCATAGATGGTAGGTAGAAAATAGACAGGGGAAGGGTAAGAATAGTATGGGAAATGTAGAAGCTAAAGAACTTATAAGTATGACACGTGGACGTGAACTAAAGGGGGTGAATGTGGGTGGTAGAAGCTGTGCAGGGTGGAGGGGAGTGAAGGGGAAAATGGGACAACTGATAGCATAATCAATAAAATATATTAAAAAAGAATATATAAAATTTAAATATTCAATCTTTCACACAAACTTTTCCTCCTTACATGATAGGTACTTAATAAGTTATATTTAAATGTCCTACTCATGATATTTTTTAAAAAGATGAGATATCTTTTATTTAAGAGAAAATTGAAAATACTTAAAATATGAGGGGCAAGGTTAAAAGATGAGCTATATATCCAATTCAAGTTACATTAAAATCCAAATATGAAAAATCAGGAGTAAAATTTTTCTGAAAGGAAATAAATACTCAGTACTCCCTCTCCCAAAGAAGGGAAATTACACTACAGAAAACAAATCTTATGTGCCCTAAGATTCCTTCTCACTTTGATACATGTAAAAAATAAAATTTCATGTTGTCCAAATTTTTAGGGGTATATGGTAATGAAGATATAATTCTATTTTTATAAATAGGTCGACTTTGAGTTGTCTGCATACTGGACAGGGCTTATTCCTTTTCTTCAGCTTTTTTTGCATGTATAAAACATGATATAAGATATTCTGTTTTGCCATGGATGATGCAACCATTTTTAGGTCGATCTTGTCAATCACTGATGTTCAGCAGCATTAAGGGGAACACTAGAGTCCACACTTTTATCTTTGTCATGTATTTCTTCCCTCTCAAACTCTTTGACAACTTTTTAGCTGTTATAAATGACCCTATAAGTTGATGGCTGTGAATCACCATCACTTTCTTGTGATTGGGAGGCTTGTGTGACCTCTTCATCATTTTTCTCAACACACAGTTTTCCAGAATCATCCAATGTGGACTTTTTTTCCCAGGGGTATAAAACCCTCTTCTACTTGTGCTGAGTTTTCTAGTTAGGTTTTCTCAGTCTTTTTCCTTTTTTTCATCAGATTTCAGCTCTGGGTGTTGTACTTTTTATGGACTTGAACAATATATAATGACATGCATCCACAATTATAGTATCACAGAGTATTTTGACTAACCTAAAAATCTCTGCTTCACCTATTCTTCCTTCTTCCCATACCTCTGCCAACTACTAATGCTTTTACTGTCTCACAGCTTTGCTTTTTCCAGAACGTCATGTAATTGAAATCATGGAGTTTGTAATCTTTTCACATTGGCTTCTTTCATTTAGTAATACACATTTAAGTTTTCTTCATGGCTTTTTGTGGCTTGACAACTTATTTCTTTTTAATGTTGGTTGATATTCCTGTGTGTATAGACATCACAGTTTATCCATTCACCTACTAAAGGACATCTTGATTGCTTCCAAACTTTGCCTGTTATGAATAAAAATTGCTGTAAATACCCATGTGCAAGTTTTTGTGTGAACATAAGTTTTCAACACCTTTGAGTCAATATCAAGGAACAGGACTGCTGAATGGCATGGTAGGAGTTTAATTTTGTGAGAAGCCACCAAATTATCTTCTAAAGTGGCTGCATCAATTTGCACTCCTACCAGCAATCAATGGGAGTTCCTTTTGCTGCACATCTTGGCCAGCATATGGTGTTGTTGGTGTTCTGGATTTTAGACATTTTAATAGGTTCATAGTGGTATCTTATGGTTTAAGGTTTTTTAGTCATAATATATGATATGAAATATCTTTTTATATGCATATTTGCCATCTCTATATCTTCTTTTTTATTTTTTATTGTTGTTCAGTACAGTTGTCTCCATTTCACCCCCCACCATGCCTCCCTGCCCCACCCATTCTCACCACCACCCTCGGGCCTACCCACTTTGGCTTTGTCCATGTGTCCTTTATACATGTTCCTTAATGGCCTTTCCCCCATTTACCCCTATTAATCCTCTCACCTCTCTTCTCTGGTCACTGTCAGTTTGTTCTTTATTTCAATGTCTCTGGTTGTATTTTGCTTGCTTGTTTGTTTTGTTCATTAGGTTCCACTTATAGGTGGAACCTATACCTATATTATACCTATGTATACCTATGGTATAGGTAAGAACATATGGTATTTTTCTTTCACTGCCTGGCTTATTTCACTTAGCATAATGCTCTCCAGTTCCATCCATGCTGTCGCAAAGGGTAGGAGCTCCTTATTTCTTTCCGCTACACAGTATTCCATTGTGTAAATGTACCAGACTCTTGATCCAATCATTTACTGATAAATGCCTAGGATGCTTCTAATACTTGGCCATTGTAAATTGTGCTGCTATGAACATTGGGGCGCATAGGTTATTTTAGATTGCTGTTTCAGGGTTCTTAGAATATAATCCCAGCAGTGAAATTGCTGGGTCAAAAGGCAGTTCCATTAATAGTTTTCTGAAGAAATTCTATACTCTTTTCCACAGTGGTTGCACCAGTCTGCATTCCCACAAATGGTGTACAAGAGTTCCCTTTTCTCCATAACCTCTCCAACACTTGTTGTTTGTTGATTTGCTTATGATGGCCATTCTGACCAGTGTAAAGTTATACTTCATTGTAGCTTTAATTTGAATCTCTCTGATGGCTAGTAATACTGAGCATCTTCTATGTCTCTGGATTCTCTGTATGTATGTCCTCCTTACTTTTATGGTACCATGACTTACATTTTAGTCTTTTATCAACCTTGAATTTATTTTTGTGTATGGGGTAGGTTGGTGGTTGAGTTTCACTTTTTTGCATGCAGCTCTCCGGATCTCCCAACACCATTTATTGAGGCTATTTTTACTTCATTTTATACTTCTTCCCTCTTTGTCAAATATTAATTGACCATAGAGACTTGGGTTTATTTTTGGGCTCTCTATTCTGTGCCATTGGTCTATGTGTCTGTTCTTATGCCAGTACCATTCTGTTTCAATTACAGTGGCCTTATAATGTAGTTTTGTATCACATATTATGATCCATCCTACTTTGTTCTTCTTTATCAAAATTGCTGCAGCTATTTGAGGTCATTTATAGTTCTATATAAATTTTTGAACTATATGTTCTATATTTGTGAAATATGACATTGGTATTTCAATAGGGATTTCTTTGAATCTATAAATTGCTTTGGGTAATATGGAAATTTTGATGATGTTAATTATTCCAATCTATGAACACAGTGTATGCTTCCATTTATTTGTACCTTCCTTTCTTTCTTCAGTGTTGTGTAGTTTTCTGAGTACAGGTCTTTCACCTCCTTGGTAAGGTTTATTCCTAGGTACTTTATTTTTCTTCTTGCTATAGCAAACAGAATTTATTTTCTCTTTTCTGATTCTGATATTTTATTGTTGGTGTAAAACTGCCTTCAATTTCTGAATATTGACTTTCAATCCTGATGTTTTCCCAAATTTGTTTATTAGGTCAAGTAGTTTTTTGATGGAGTCTATAGAATTTTCTATGTATACTATCATATCATCTGCAAACAGTGATAGTTTTGCTTCCTTTCCAATTTGGATGCCTTTTATTTTTGTTTCTTGTCTCATTGCTGTGTCTAGGACTTCCAATACTATGTTGAATAGAAGTGGCAAAAGTGGACACCCTTGTCTTGTCCCTGATCTTAGTGGGAAAGCTTTTAGTTTTTGCCCATTGAGTATGATGTTGGCTGTAGGTCTCTCATAAATGGCCTTTATTTTGTTGAGGGATGCTCCCTTTACTCCCACTTTGCTGAGTGTTGGTATCATAAATGCGTGCTCTACCTTATCAAATGCTTTCTCTGTATCTATTGATATGATCATGTGATTTTTGTCTTTCCTATGTTTATGTGATGTATTACATTTATTGAATTACTAATATTGTGCCATCCTTGCATCCTTGGGATGAATCCCACTTGATCATAGCGTATCATCTTTTTAATGCATTCATTGCTGGATGCAGTTTGCCAATATTTTGTTGATGATTTTAGTGTCTATGTTCATCAGCAATATTGGTCTATAGTTTTCTTTCTTTGTTATGTGCTTTATCTGGTTTTGGAATTAGGATGATGCTGGCTTCATAAAAACATTTTGGGAGTTTTCCTTCTTCTTGGATGTATTGGAATAGTCTATGAAGGATAGGGGTTAGCTCTTTCTTAAATGTTTTGTAAAATTCTCCTGTGAAACCATTTGCCCCAGAGCTTTTGTTTGTCAGGAGTTTTTTGATTACTGCTTCAATTTCATCAGCTGTTATTCATCTTGTGAGGCTTCCTGCTTATTCTTCATCCAGTTTTGGAAGATTATATTTTTCTAGAAATTTGTCCATTTCACCTAGGTTTTCAAATTTCTTGGTATACAGTTGCTTATAGTAATTTCTTACAATCCTTTGTATCTGTGTATCACCAATTGTAATCTCTCCTCTTTCATTTGTGATTTTTTTATTTGGGTCCACTCTCTTTTTTTCTTGATGAGTCTGCCTTAAGTCTTGCTGGTTTTGTTTATCAAAGAATACACTCCTGGATTTATGGTTCCTTTGCATTGTTGTTTTAGCCTCTATGTTATTTAATTCTGCTCTGATCTTGGTTATTTCCTTCCTTCTACTCTCTCTGGGCTTTGTTTCTTGTTATTCCACCAGTTCTTGTAGATGTAGAGTTAGGTTGTTTATTTCCAATATTTCTATCTTTTTTAGGTAGGCCTGTATCACTATGAACTTCTTTCTCAGGACTGCCTTCGCTGTGTCCCATAAGTTTTAGACTGTTGTATGTTCATTTTCATTTGTTTCCAGAAACTTTTTGATTTCTTCCTTTATCTCATTATTAACCTATTCATCGTTTAATAGCATGCTATTCAATCTCCATAAATTCGAGTGTTTTTGAGTTTTTTCATTGAGGTTGGTTTCTAGTTTCAGGTCCTTGGGGTCCAAGAAAATGTTTGATAAGATCTCAATTTTCTCAAATTTATCAAGGCTGGTTATGTGTCCTATTTGTGTCCTATTATCTTTGAAAATGTTTCATGTGCATTTGAAAAAAATGTACATTTTTCTTCTTTGGGATGAAAGGTTCTCTATATATATCAGTAAGTCCATTTAATATGGGAAATTGTTCAATGCTGCAAAAACCTTGTTGATATTTTGTTTGAAAGATCTATCCTTTTTTGACAGTGGGGTGTTAAAATCCCCTAGTATAAGTGTGTTGCTGTCTATATCCTTCTTGAATTCCTCCAAGATTTTCCTTATATATTTGGGTACTCCTATGTTGGGTGCATGTACATTTACAATGTTTATGTCTTCTTGATGGGTTCTTCCCTTGAGTGTCTCTTTTTATGTCTTTTTTTGAAGACTATTCTGTCTGATATGAATATTGCTACCCTGTTTTTTTTCCTGTCCATTTTCTTGAATATTTTTTCCAACCCTTTACTTTCAGTCTGTGTAGGTCTTTTGTTTTGAGTTGGGTCTCTTGTAGGCAGCATATGTGTGGGTCATGTTTTCTTATCCATTCAGCTACCCTATGTCTTTTGATCAGAACATTTAATTCATTAATATTTAAGGTTATTATTGATAGGTACTTATTCATTTTCCCCCCTTTGTACCTGTGTTCCTCTCTCTCACTTTTTTCCTTCTTCTTCTTATAGCCACTCCTTTAGCATATCTTGCACTGGTGGTTTGGAAGAGGTCTATTCCTTCAGCCTTCTTTTGGCTGGGAAACTCCTTATTTTGCCTTCCATTTTAATTGAGAATCTCACTGGGTAGAGTAGTCTCAGTTACAGGCCTTTGTTTTTCATTACTTGATGTATCTCTTGCCATACTCTCCTGGTCTGTACTGTTTCTGTTGAGAAATCAGCCTCCAGGCTTCTTGGAGCTTCCTTGTATGTTACGTTGTGTTTCCCCCTTGCTTCTTTTAAGATTCTCTCCTTGTCTTTGAAACTTGACATTTTAATTATGATGTGTTTTGGAGTTCACCTCTTTGAGTTCAGCCTGATTGGTACCCTCTGTGCTTCCTGAACTTGAATGGTTTTTCCCCTCTCTGGGTTCAGAAAGTTTTCTGTCATCATTTTTTCAAAAAGGGTTTCTATCCCTTGCTCCTTTTCTTCTGCTTCTGGCATTTCTATGATTCGAATGTTGTTGTGTTTCATGTTATCTTGGAGTTCACTTAAGCTATCTTCATATTTTTAAAATCTTTTTTCATGCATCTGCTCTACCTGGATATTTCTTTCTACCCTGTCTTCCAGCTCACTAATTTGGTCCTCTGCTTCATTCAGCTGATTGTAATTCCTTCTAGTGTGTTTTTTATCTGAGAAATTGTGTTCTTCATTTCTTCCTGGTTCTTGTTAATAGTTTATATTTCCTTTTTCATACTGTTGTAGTTCTCACTCAGTTCCTTGTGGTTGTCTCTGAGTTCCTTGAACATTTTTATAATCATTCTTTTGAATTCTGTTATCTGATAGTTTGTTTGCCTCTATTTCATTTAGCACTTTTAGTTGGGAGTCTTCCATTCCTTTTGATTGCAGGTTCTTTCTTTGTCTCCCCATTTTAGATGACTCATTTGGTTTGTTTCTGTGATTCCTGATGCTCTGCTTTGCTAGCCGTTTTTGTAGAGTGAAATTCTATTGCAGGAGTTCTATAGGATTCAGTGGTGTGGTCTCTTTGATCTCCTTATCTGGATGTTCTAGGGTTGCCCTTTCTTCTGTTTGTGTGAGCTCCCTTGTTGTACTTGGCTTTTCCCTGTTGGTGGTTTCTTTGTTGGTGGGTTTTCTCCTCCAGTGGGTTTACTTGTGTTTACAACCCCCACCTTATCTTGTATGTGGTCAGTGGCAGGATGAAGGCAAAATGGAATAAGATAGCAAAAGAGTATTTATGGGATTTAAAGTACCAACAAATACAGAACAGATAGGAGATCCTTTGGAGAAGTACAGCAATAGCTGTGATATTTCACCCAACTAGCCACTTTTTATAAAAGATGAAGAAGAGATAAGACTCTTATTAGAGGAGAGAAAGAATGTTAGCAGAATCCAGAAAAGAGAGTGTTTGTGTGAGCTTAGATGGTGAGATATATTGAGAGTAAGAGATAGAAACTAGGCATAGTGTGTGAGAGAATAGAGTTAACCACCACAGTAATAAAGCTCAAGAAGATAGTGAAATGGGCTAAGACCAGGGAGGGGTGCTATGTAATATTTACAATAATATGGAACAACAATCATTTACAGTAACACAGGAACAACAATAATATGACAAGAAATATATGATCTGAGTAAAAAGAATAGAAAGTAAAAGACCAAGAATAGTGTGTTATTAGGATATGAGTGAAGTGAAAGAAGAAAATTAAAATGCAATTTGAAAGGGAGAACAAAGAAAACTAGTCAAACAATGCAATCAAATAAACAAAACAAAGAAAACTAAACAGAAAGAAGAGAAACAAAAACAATAATAAAATAAATGAAATAAAAATAATAATAATAAAAATAATATGCAAGTTCTGTAGAATAGCAAAGTAAAATTTGTCTCAGTTTCCTAGTTGGCATTAGCCTTCTGATTTATCTCTGGATCTGTCTTTGGTCCTTTTGCAGCTCCAGGTCTTATTGTCTCATTTTGGGGGGAAAAATACCTTCTGCTGACCTGCTGACTTTAAACCCATCCAGGAGTTCTGCTGGTCTTCCTGGATGCTGCAGGCAGAAGGGGGCTGGGCTTCACTTTTCTCCCTTCCTGTGGTTTTGCAAGGATGGGGGCCAGGTCTGGGCTGCACTGTTCACAGGTGCCCAGTCTCCAGTCCAGGCCTTCAGAACAGTGCTGGGCCCCCACTGTACATCTGTGCCAGACCAGCCCCTTTAATCCATCACAGTGTGCCACCCGTAAGGTGCACTTATTAGAAACAACTCACACCCCTCCTCCTCTCTCTTTGCTGGCCTGGGTGCTGTGCACACTCAAAGTTCCTTCAGGGCAGTTTAGTTCCCCTATTAAATTAAGACTCTCTGGAGACTGCTAACTCTCTGAGTCCTTGCTGCCCTCTTCTGATCAGTCCATTTAGCACCCATCCTCCTCCCTCTTCACTAGCCCAGCTACTGAACAGGAGAGGTCCTTGCACATTGCCTGTGCCCCATTTTTTTTAGTGAGTTTCCCTTGGTTGCAGTCTGCCATTCTTAACAAGTACCTGGCTTTTCACACAGTCTAACTCTCTGACTAGCCCTGAGACTCTCTGGGTCACGGTCAGTCATGGTCCAACTCTTCTCTTATCTTTAGGTGTCTTCCTGCTCCCTGATTTCTGTGATACCGTTGAGTCAGCAACCATAGCTCAAGCTGGGGAATGTCCCCTGCTGTGTGTGTCCCATTGTATCTTTATCACCCCAGCAACTTCAAACATCCAGGTCTCTCCTAGGCAGGCTGACTTCCCTGCTCTGGGAAGAGAAGGAGCTGCAAAGTTACAATCACTTTCCTCCAAAGCTCCTACAGCAGCTGGGGCACCTTGTTCTAGGCCTGGAGACTTCCCATGGCCTCCAAAATCTCCTTACCATCCGTTTTTAAGCATTCTCTGCAATCTTTGGCTTCCAAACTTCATATAAGTTGTGATTCCATTTGCTGTTCACTCTATTCTTCAGAAGATCAGCCATGTGTCCCAGTTGGGTGCACAAGCAAGTGGGTTAAGCTCCCACCTACCTCACTGCCATCTTCCAAACTCTCCAGTATATCTTCTTTAATAAGATATCTCTTATGGTTGTTAGCCTACTTTTAAATCAGGTTGTTTCTTATTGTTGAGTTTTAAGAATTCTTTATATATTTTGGATGAGTTATTTATGAGATGTGTTTTTCCCTTATTTTCAGCTTTATTAAGATATAATAGACAAATAAAAATGTAATATATTTAAAGTATATATTGTGATGCTTTGATATACCTATACATTGTGATCCATTTTCTGGAAAACCTGCAATGAGGAGAACACCTGAGAATGTTCAACATGTAAGGCCTGCAATCAACAGAGATCAGAGACTGACAGTGCAAGAACTAGAAGTTGAGCTGGGGAATCCAAAAACTACTGTGTCCAGTATTTTGATGTATGCTGTTGACATGAAACGTGTCATGCCAAAATTTGTTCTATGGCTTCTGCTACCAGAGCAGAAGGAACATCTTGCTGCTATTGCTAATGACTTGATTCAAACCGCTACCAATGAACCAGATTGCTTCAAGAAGGTCATAACTGGACATGAATCATGGGTGTATGGCTAGGATCTGGAAATGAAGAACCAGTCATCCCAGTGGAAGTCACCTGGTTTTCCATGCACAAAAAAGCACAGCAAAGTCACAGCAAGATCAAGACCATATAAATGTGTTTTTTGACTGGGAGTATGTTGTCTATCACCAGTATACCCTTCTAGGCCAAACAATTAATAAAGGGTACTACCTTAATATTCCTTATTCATTGAGAGAAGCAATATGACAAAAACAATTGCAGCTACGGACATCTGGTGATTGGCAGCTTCATCATGACAACATGCCCGCTCATACATTATGTCTTGTGCAGAGTTTTTCTGGCAAAATATCAAATCACCAAGCTGACTCAGCCCCTTTATAGCCCAGATTTGGTGCTCTGCAACTTCTGGCTTTTCCTAAAACTAAAATAACCTTTGAAAGGGAAGAGATTTCAGTTCATCAATGAGAGTCAGGAAAACACAATTGGGAAGCTGATGACTATTCCAACAGAAGATTTTACAGAGTGTTTTGAACAATGGAAGAGTTGCTGGGAGAACTGTGTGGGATCCCATGGTGCCTACTTTGAAGAGTTTGAGGCATCATTGTCCTATATACGATGTTTCTTGTATTTTTTATCTTCTTCAATGTCTCTATTTTCATAATACATGGCTGGACACCTTTTGGACAGACCATATATTATATGTGGCATAATATATACTATATATCACATATACATATATATATTTCTCTCTCTCTGTCTAACCATTCATCTCTCTCTGTATCGTTATCTCTCCCCATCTATCTGTTACAAAGGAGAGAGATGAGACCCTAGTCAAGAGGCTTCCTCCCTTATTTCAGTTCTTGTCTCATCCACAAGAGAATAATTCAAGCAAGACACAAACATGTATAGTAGAAATGAGATAACAAGTTTATACACTTGAGTAAAAAGCTACAAGTAGGTGCTTGGCTAATCTGAGTGCCCCCACTTTTGAGGTTTGGGGGTTATATATGTCAACTGGCTTCTTGGTTCCCTTCTTCCCCACCTTGGAAATAATGTATAGCTAGAAGGCTTTCTTTCTCAGTTAGTAAAGGCTCTTTTTCTTAGTGAAATTCTTACAGAAGCTCCATTTTGCAACATAGAATCTCAAGGATTACCCTCCTCCTGTACTATTCCTGCCTGTGATATTTAAGACAACTGGCAATCTTAGGGAGATTGTTACAGAAACTAACAGAGCTCCCCTGACCTTTTTCATCACAGTTTCAAGGACTCCCTTTTGTCCTGTGCTATTTTTGCTTTTGATGCTTGGGACATCTGGCAATCTTATCAAAGCGAGGTCAGGACTGCTGAGACAATTGGTGAGGCATGTCTTTCTTTTGCTTCTAGACTCCAATATTAAGTTCTTTGTTAGATTGTAATGGTGCGGGCCCTGCCTGTATTTCCCCTCTGGCTGCACATTCCTAGCTGCTATCTAACATATCTATCTATTTATCTAGGTTATCTATCTATCCATCCAGAGGTAATACAGACATACAGCTTTTCATAGTTATTCCATATTTAGGTTTAAATTTTACTTTGTCATATGTTAAGACAACTAACCCAGATTTCTTTTATTTATATTTATCAGGTATAATTATCCTTTTTTTTAAATTTTCAACGTTTACTATACCTTTTTGATAAATGTGTCCTTTTAACTTTTTTTTACATCTGTTGTGATTTTAAATTAAACTTGGCAATCATTGTTTTTAAATTATTTAATCAATCTTTATTTATTGTAACTATTACTTTAGTAATTATTCTTAACATCTTTATTCACACTTTTCATTTATTATATATTCTTTCTGATTTTTCTCTACTCTCACATTCTGTTGAATGCTGAAGTTCTCTGCTCTTGGATTTATGTCTATTAAATAAGAAAAAATAAGGAATATGATATGATACTTTTTTATTTGTTGTCTGTTATTTTTTAAACTTATTGTTACTTTTGCTTTCTCCCTGAAAAGACAAGAATTTTAACACTCTTGAGTATAGACTCAATATAATAAACATGTATGTGCACCAAAAAATAAATACAAGAGTTTTAGCAGCTTTTTAAATATAATACCTAAATCTAGAAACAATTCAAATGCCATTAAGAGTATGATTTGAAATATTTTGATTCAGACATACAACACTATACTATAGTATTTCATAAACAACCAATATATTCAATAAAACAATAAATAACAGAATAATAAATAATAGATAACATAGAAACAATAAATATAATGTAATAAATATTTAAAATAAAAAGCAAAAATTGCCTTGGCTGATGTAGCTCAGTGGATTGAGTGCGGGCTGCTAATCAAAGAGTCACCAGTTTGATTTATGGTCAGGGCACATGCCTGGGGTGCGGGCCAGGTCCCCAATGGGGGCCACATGAGAAGCAACCACACATTGATGTTTCTCTCCCTCTCTTTTTCCCTCTCTCTAAAAATAAATAAATAAAATCTTTAAAAAATAAAATAAATAACAAAAATTAATGTTAACAATACTACATTCTGCTACATCAAATAAAATGACTCAATCTTTCCATTTTGATTTTTAGCTACAAATAGCAGATGCAAAAGAGTATGACTCTACTTGTATGAATTCAAAATAATCCAAACTAATCTATTTTCCTCTCTGTGGAAGGACTGGTTTGGGGCAGGAGAGAGGTTTTTGGATGTTGGTAATGTTCTTTGTGTTCATGTTGATGTTTGTAATATTTTTTCTCTTGATCCTAGTAGTAGTTACATTTATAAATATTTCCAAGCTGTACACTATAATTTATTCGTATGTTTTAAAATATATATTGTTTCAAAAATTTTTAAGGATAAAAGTTTAACCCCAACCTTTCTTCTTACTGCTATTTCAGCCTACCCTCTTCTCACATAACCTACAGCCACTGGTCTTCCAGACACAAACAACACAAGTCATGCTCAATGCTGTGAACCTGTAGCTCAGTTCTCTCTCCTTTTTAATTTAATTTAATTTAATTTAATTTAATTTTATTTTATTTTTTGGTTTTCTGAAATCCATGTATCCTTTGGGTTTTCTGACATTGAATTTTGTTGAGGAAGTCAATGGCCAGTGCTTGTTTATCATCATGAAATTAACCAGCAGTTTCTAAAGTGAATGTTACATGTATTTTCAATGACCTTTAAATGCCAAAATGCTGTCCCAAATGAACACCTGGATTTCCTCTTCTATAGTCAATGCTGTAGTACTCTGAATTTTGGATACTGTATTAGGTTTTTGAATCATATTGTATTTTAAATGTTTAGTTTGTTTATTATACCTTATTTGTTCAACTTGCATACATTTCAATACTAGAAATATCAAACAACATCTGATATGTGTGTATTATTTGTGTTTCTTGTTTATTGTTCATGTTCTTTGCATGTGCACTCATTAACACTGTGATGGTGTTCTTGTGATTGAGAATAAACGTTTCACATTTTTAAGTTAAATGTTTCCTTATTTGATAGTCATAAAAATAAATGAAAACATTTTGAAATGTTATGAACTCAAATTAAAGATTAAGGCAACTAGGCCTTCTGCCTGTCAGGAAGCAAGGAGTGAGGAGTGTGATATTGAATCATGGAAATCACATATGCTTCTACATCCACAAGTTGCAGACATCGTTTATAGCTTACTCAGTTCAGAACCTAGAATCTGAGCTGATGGTGTTTTGTTCAGAAAGAAGCTAAAACACTGGGGGTTTCTACTTTTTT
>PVKU01014636.1:0-21986 GCA_004027475.1 Anoura caudifer | reverse complement strand
CACAGCGGACATCGCTTTCAGGCATTTCAGCAAGATGTGCGGCCTCTCTGAGGTTACCAGCCGAACAGTATATTTGATTTTCAAATCAAGGCGTCTGTAAAAACCAATTTGTCAGACTAATAAATTCAATTCTCAGTCACAAAGCACCGCCAGAGGGTTGAAGCTTTGAATTCTTATTTTTAAATGTTTCATCTCTGATCTGAAAGGAAAAGCCCTTTCCTCCCCCTCAGGGATGAGATTGTCTCACTCTGCTGATTCATATTCATCTTTTAAGATACAGGGGTTTGTTCAGAGTCCTTTCCTTTTTGACAGTGGGCGTCTTTTTACCTGAGATTTAAACCATAACAACATATCCCCAGTGCTTTACTGCTTCTGAAAATATATTTAATTTCATAAAACAAGTTACCAGAGCATACACACTTGTGCAATCTCCGTTTTAATAGCACCTTCTCTCCCGACGCCGGGCCTGAGATGAATGAGTGCAGGGCGCTCCCTGGAACGCTTTGCGTCTCTGCACTGCGGCTCTGTGGGAGGGGTGCCTGCTTGACCAAAATGCGTCTCCAGTCAGGCCCAGTTTGGAAGATAAAGATGAAAATATAAAACTCTAAAATCAGTTGCTTTCTCTTTGCTTTGGATTTGTTAGAAAAATGGATGAGCAGGATCCAAACAAGGCTAAACTGAGGAAACAATAAGAAATTCATTTTGGGTAAAGACGTATGAGGCCTGTGAGGTCTCAAGGAAGGAGCTGCGGGCTGCCAGTCACCTGTGGGTTCTGTGGTTTTTCTTCCCATCAAAATGGACTTTCCCAAAATGCTGGTGGGCTGTGTCCTAACCCGCACCACACGGGACGGGCAACTAGATTCATGAGGTGCCCATTTGCAAACACTTAAATCCCCACTGCAGGGTGAGGGTTAACTCTTTGTGATGTCGGTTGTGTCCTGTCAGTATTCCATGATGGGACCCTAAAGGGGCCCCGCGGAACAAGAATAAACAACGGGAGAACCAGGGTTTAACCGGGAAGTGCGAAACTCATCTGACCTTCTGGGGCCTCGCTCTCCCTAGGACACTGATTAGTCCCTCATGAAGACTGTATAGGATTCACAAAGTTGAGGGTAAAAACTGAATTGCTAAATCAACTAAGAAAACAGCTGTCTATAAGTTATTGCAAACTATCCACCGATATCAGGAGCAAATAATATAAAATACTTTGGGGAACGGCTGGGGATCTGGGCAGCTGGAATGATGCTCAAAGGCTGGGGCCTCTGGTCGCCCGCTGATGTGCCGGGAGGAGGGGCAGCGCTGTCCCCGGTCTGAGTCACAGCCTGCGCTCTGCCGTCCACCTTGCACTCAGAAGTGTCTTTATTTTTTTTCCTTTTTTAGTTCTAAAGTAATTACTTTCTACAGGGAAAATGTCAAAGAGTATTAAGGGATGAAATGTGACTGCTGATTGATTGAAGTGATAGAATACACATAAGACATGCTGTTATATAAAAAATCTCTGGAGGTCCTTGTCACCTTGTCTAGCCTTTATTCAAAACAAGGGATAGAAAGGTCTTACCCAGTCATACTGAGTCAGTCTCACAAGGTGAATCCCGTTTATAAAACTGTGTCCCTGTACTGGAAGATGAGCATGTCATAGTCAGGGGGGAAAAAAAACTAAGTTAAAATAGTACTGGAATGTGGACATCAGATGAAAAAGAGTTAAAATGTTTTCATTTGTTTTATGCTATTCAATTCTTTCCTGTGATCAGAAATTAGTGTGGCTCAGAGATGAAATCCTATACAGAGCGGGACAAAAGTAAGTTTACAGTTGTGAGTACATAGAACACAGAGTTTATTCATGTATTATTATTCATTAATTATTGTATTATTTTCCATATGAACAACTGTAGAGCTACTTTTGCCCCACCCGGTATTAATGGAAGAATTCTAGTTATAGACAAATCATCTTAGTAACTCATAAGATGGTGCTAATGTCACAAGACACATAACTGATTTCCCATCATCACATTAACTTTTCTCAGCACTGTGACTCCAGAATTGGCCCT
The DNA here is from genome assembly GCA_004027475.1 of Anoura caudifer. Classification (NCBI taxonomy): domain Eukaryota; kingdom Metazoa; phylum Chordata; class Mammalia; order Chiroptera; family Phyllostomidae; genus Anoura; species Anoura caudifer. The sequence goes on along the minus strand of PVKU01014636.1, from coordinate 19,938 downwards.
GACATTATACAGTCACCCCAGCAGAATGACATTTTGGTCATGAGAGACCACGTATACGACAGCACTCCTAGAAGATCATGATGGAGCTGAACAATTCCTACCACCGAGTGACGCCATAATGTTATGGGGCTACGCATTGCTCCCACGTGTGCAGTGCTGGTGTGAACAGACCCGCTGCGCTGGCCACCGGGCACACCTGTAGCGATCCAATTACATACAGTACATAATACCTGCTGATGACAGCAGTGACTATGTTACCGCTCTGTGTACTTTTATCATTTGTTTAGAGTGCACGCTGTCCACGTATAAAAAGTTTGCTGTAACACTCTGCCATGTTACTCTGGCAGCAGCCTCACATACCTCACATTTAATTAACTTCTTGATTGCATCGTTTTCTCTTGTGCTTGATTTGATCTTGTGTGGTTTTGCACAATAACATCCTGTGCTGGCCCCTAACCTGGGAGCAACAGTCTACACCATGCAGGCGAGGTGCGCAGGCTGTGCCGTCCGGGTTCGTGCAAGCGCTCTCCGTGATGCTTGCACCCGGCGGAAATCGGTTAATGCTGCATTTCTCAGAACATCTTTTCCATCGTTAAGCAGGGCATAACACAGTTCCTAGTGGCCCAGGCAAAATGATGGGTTAAAAACAACCCTGGAAACTTTCCTAACAGTGTATCAGATAACTAGCATGTTCTCATTTGTTTGAATTCTGATTTCATTACGTACGAAGCCTATTCACTGATGATTCTCTCCCAGCCACCACCCTTCCACTCTGGCCTTCATTCCCCCACCTCTTGCTCCCCTCCCTACACAGAACAGACTGGAATCCTCCACAATGACTTTTTAATCAGCAGAGATATTTCAAAGTAGTAAAAACAACCTTTAGAGATGAAAATAGACACTTAGGAAATATTAGAGGATGACAAACAAACCACTTAGGCATCTCATGATTACAAGTAATTGAAAACTCTAATTCATTTAATGAGAGAATTTATTATCTCACAAAACAGGAAGGGTAGATATGGCCAAGTCTTCAGGGTGGATAGAGTCACTAGTTCAAAGGTAGACATCAATTTATCTTGTTTCTATAGTATTCTGTCCGAATCTTATCTGTATTCTAATGCTGGGCAGCCTCATGATTATAGCATAAAATTACTTTCAGAAGTTAATGGGCCGACATGCTTTCTTGTTCACATCAGAAAGTGAAGCGGTGCACGCCTGGGGGAGAGTCTGGCTCACGTCAGGCAGGTGCCCACCCCCAGACCAGTAACAGTGGCTGAGGAAAGGCTTTACTTCAACTGACTGAATCAAAAGAAGCAGGCTCCCCTTTGGAAGTGGGAGTGAGGAAGACAAGAAAACAAAGTCAAATTTCTGTTAGGAAGCACAAAGGAAGAATGAATACTAAGCTGGCAAAAGACTACACCAAAGGACATTGGCTGGCAAAATGCATAGTTATTCTAGTAACTTAAACACCTAGCTAACCTTACTCCCCCCAATGGAGAGGACAGACCCATTTACTCACAACATCCTGTAGTGACAACTGAGGTGCCAGCCACTGTCCTAGGGGCTCAGTACACATAGGTAATTAGGGCTGTCCCCACTGCGAAGGCGTCTGTCACGTGTCTTCCCAACAGAGCGCAGGTTCCTGTGCCTTCCAGCCTGAGAGGACTGTTGCATTCATCTCGCTCAGCAAGACAGGATGAAAATTTCGTGTGTGCAGAAGCATGATTGAGAAATATTCAGGAAGAAAAATCCATAGGATTTGATGCCTGAAAACATATGAGGGTGAAGTTAAGTATGATTCTAAGGTTTCTGGCTTGCTTGATGGTGGTACCCCCAACTGAGATTTTAAAATATATATATGAGGATGGGTCTGGTGGGGTGGAGACGGGGTTGGAATTTTTTTCCCAACTCCCCTAGTTACTTCTGTGTGTGCTTATATACTTGATAAGCATGAGAAATAAAAACCAAATACACACACATTTGCTTTATAGTATAAAAAAGATGCCTCCAGCCCCCATGCCCTCTATGACTTGTAAAATGATTTTGATTGCACATAGGATAATAGGTAATCCAAATGTGACAGGCAGGAGAAGGTTCACGGGCCATCGAAGCTAAAAGGAGTTCTTCTGGGACAGTGGCATTGCTGTAAGTGAGGAAAGCTATCCCTCTGACCATTGTCTTGCAGCTGTGAAAGAAAGAAAGTATTAAGATGGGGGAATTGGGTGGCTTCCCTGGGGCCCTTTGGGGAGGGGTGCTGGATATCCACCCGTTCTCCATCAGTCCCACAACTGTGCTTTGATGCCCTTTGGTAACCTGAGGTGGAGGTCGGCAAAAGGCAGTTCTCAGAGTCTTTGCCAGGGGTTTTCTAGTTAGTCTTACCAGTGGGAGACACTGGTAGATTAGCAGACAGGAGATGGGGAGAAATTAGTTTTTTTCTTGTTCTTGTTCTCTTTCTTATACTTCTATCTTCTTTACTTCTTTTTCTGGAAGCATCTCCTCCGGGCTCTGTTTCCAAGGCAGTGGTGCCTCTTTGCCTTCCCAGGTTCCGCAGCCCAGGGGTGGGGCTCGCTTCCGGTGGTATCTGGCAGCTGAGCCCTCTCATCTCCCTTCATTGATTCCAGCTCTCGAGCTAGATGAGGAGGGGTCAGCAAGTGGATACGAACTAGCACGCAGATTTACTTCATGATCATTCCAGTTTCCTCCCGAGGGAGGACTGTCCATGCTCATTGTCATAGGTTGAAACATCAACTCTAACTGTTTAGTAAAGCTATGCATAATTTATCACTAATATGATTCTGCTATTTTTGAATAATTCCTTCCTTTCTAAAGTCTCTGTTGAAGGGTCTGGTCTGGAAGAGCAACCCCTAAACTTTAGCAGGCTCCAAACCACCCAGGCATCGTACCATAAAACCAATCCCGGGTTTTATTTGTCAACGCCTGTACCCTCGCCATGATTACAGATTGTGCCTTGGTCACCCTCTTCCTTTTCTGGACTTTTCCCCCAGCCCAGGGCTGCAAGCTGGTACTTTATCCCCGGTGCCAGGGACTTCCAGGGTGCCTGTGGGCAGTCCACAGTCCCTCAAGGAATCAATTCTGTGAGGTCTGTTACTCCAAAGGGTTATCTGGATTTTTATCAAAACCATAACAATAAAAAATGAGCAATGTTGTCAATGAATTACATTTAAAAAGATTCTTTAATTTGTAAAAGCCATTTTAATGTCGTAGCTGACACATCCCTGGGAAGCAGGGTGAAGCAGTTAGCCACCGGGGTCAGGGAGGGCTTGGGGGCAGGGTCGGGATGTGATCAGACCCGCGAGGAGGCAGGAGGCAGCAGGAGGATGCTGCAGTACGGGGTCAGTGAGGAGTCCCCTGCCGAGGTCCCGGGTGGTCAGAAACAGGGTCGGAACCTGGGTGGTGGCAGGACTGAAAGGCAGGAAGCGATGCCAGGAACACACCGCTGTCGAATGTCAGTACCTGGTAATGGATTCAGTAAGGAGGTAAGCGGGGAGAGGTAGGGTTTAAAGGTACCTGTAGGAGTTCCAATCGCAGGTGACTGAGGAGAAGGGTTCAGTTAGGAAGAGGAGCTGGCCGAGGGCAGGATAATAAAGAGGTGGGTTTTAGGCACATTGAGTTCACGACACTCGGCCAGATACGCAGGTGTGGATGTCTGGTAGGCAGTTATAAATGAGATATCAGAAATTAGGGGAACATCTGAAGCTTGAGATACAGATTTGAGGTTTCTCTGCCTGGAAACAATTGCTTAAGTTCTGGGAAGGAATGAGATGGTTGAGTACAAAGTCTGTGACAGGGCACAGGGAAGCTATTTCTAGGAACCGTGGTCCGGGGGAAGCACTTTATCTGTGAAGGCTTTATCTGAACAACATGAAATTAAGATCATACGGTCTGCTGATTTCACATTTGATGTGAAAATGAACAAGAATATTTGTTCTCCTTGGTCCACAGTGATTCTAAAAATAATAATAACACCTGGGTAATTGCTGGAACTCTACGCACTTAACTTCATACCAAATAACCATATAAAGTTAGATAACATTTTACACGATGACATTAAAAGCAGTAATTATATGGCTCAGTGATATTTTTAGAAATCACACACATCCTTCCTTTATGCATGTACAAGGAAAACTCAACCAACACCAGGGATCTGTATTGTATAAAAGTTAGATGGGCCCTCTCCAAAAACCTACTTACTCAGAAGAAAACAAATCAAGACAGCATTTCTGTCTTATCACTTAGCCAAGTTCAGAGCCAGGTACATGGCTGCGGTCATCTACACAGCAACATCAGAGCAGAAGTAGAAAAATGCAGAGTCTAAGGCCCTCCCCTCACCCCACTTCCATTACTTCCCACCCAGACCGCATGGGATGGCCTGCTGCTCCCGGGTGCAAGCCTGCGCAGCCAGCCGCTGAATAATGCAAGGCAGCCCCAGGTTAAAGCGAGCACAAGAGAAAACGATGCCATCCAGGTTCCACCATGTTCTTAACACAAGACCCCCTTGTGAGCAGGGTTTCCCAAGCATGGCACGGACGTCCTGTGCCACATGACACTTCAGTTAACGATGGACCGCAGAAGGGACGGTGGTCCCATGAGGTTATGACGAAGCTGAAAAGTGCTCATCACCCAGAGACATTTTAGCGTCGCATCACTCACGTGTTTGTGGCGATGCCAGTTTAAACAGACCTGTGCGCTGCCAGTCGGGTGAAAAGACAGCACACACAATTATGGACAGCACGTAATACCAGCCAAGTGTAATGACTGACTGTGTTACTGGTTCATGTATTCCATACACTCTACTTTTATGGTTATTTTAGAGTGTACTGCTTCCACTTATTAGCAAAAACTTGTAACACAGCATGCCGTGTTACGGCTGCAGCAGCCTCATCTCGTGGTTTCTGCAGCTCCTGGCGGCGACGTTTTCTCTCCTGCTCAATGTAGCCTGGTGGTGGGCTGTGCAGGGACCGGCAGCACAGTCTTGCAGCCCCAGAGCGCAGGCTGCCGGTGCGGTCCCGGGCTGCAGCGACTAGGCCGCTCAGGTCTGCCCGAGCGCGCCCTGCAATATCTGCACAAGGACAGACCGCCTGATGGCGCACTTCTCAGAACGTGACCCCATTGCTAAGTGGCGCCTGACTGAATTGACATTTGTTGTGAGTGGGGGGTGACCTGTGCACTGTAGGATGTCCACGGCATTCCTGCTCAATGTCCCATCCTGGGCAAAACCAGCCTAGGTAGAGAACCACGGCCTTATACATATTTGCCGCTGTGAGCTCCCATCAGTCTCTCGGATCGGCTCAGGTGTGGGGAAGGTCGAGCCACAGGCATTTGTGCCTTAGGGGGGGGCTTTACAAAGGCCCCTCACAGAGAAGGTCAAAGCGGAAAGGGCCAGGATGACTGTAGGTGACCAGGGAACCGCGGCACGGCTGGCTGAGGGTGTGCGCTAACCGCCATCCTCCAGGGAGGTGGCTCGGGGCTGGCTGGTCACCCTGTGGCACATCTGCAGGTGATGCCCCGCTGTGTACAGTTACGTCCATACCCTCCTGGCCTGCGGTGAGTAGACTGGTGGGAACTCCTTGGCTATTTGGGTGGCATTTTTACGGAAGCGTGAACGGCGGCGTACCCCCGAGGTTGGGCTTGGGCCCCTGGAACTGGACCTGCTAATTTCAGACCCCAGCTCTCCTCTTAGTGGCCTGGCCATGCCTGCACTCAGTTTCCCTGTCTGAACGGTGGGAAACTCACAATGCCTACTTAGAGGCCGGTGAGTTGTACCACGGTCTAGTCTGCCCGCCCAGGGCGGGGGCCCGGGTACTGCCGCCCCCTGAGGGCCCTGTGGGCCCCGCTCCGACGGTCTCTGTATTCCGAATATCCTGAGGGTCTTCACAGGCCTGTACTGTTATCGCAGCCCCCACTTTATGCTCCAGCTTCGGAACGTTTTCAGCTTTGTTCCCTCTGTTTAGTTAAATAATTCATAACAGTAAGTATATATTTCCATACTTGAATTAATCTGAATGTTTTATGCAAGTTCTTCTGTTTTATAATATTGAAATATGATATTCTCAGACAGTGTTTCCATAAGTGTCCTGAACCAGAGGTGGACGGTGTTATAATTTCCTGACAGGTGGTAAGGAAACATATCCTCTGAATTTCTCCCGTCTTTTTCAGTTCCTCACAGACTTGGTACTGTTTTCATCATTTCAGCTACAAAACAGTCTCCACTAGAGACAACAAAGAAAAGAAGGAGTGAAAACTAGAGGCAGGAAAGAGGGGATGGCATGTCATCACGGCGACTCTGTCGGAACCCCAGGTCTCCCCGCCTCACTCACTGTGACCTTGGACAAGGTGCTCAACCTATCGGTGTCTCCATTTCCTCACCTGTGACAGGTGAGGACACTAACAGTACTTACCTCATAGTCTTTTTAACTTTTTTCCCCTCAGGCAAAGAATCCTATTCCTCCCTGAAGCCTTTGCCAAGTTTTTGTAAGGGTTCAATGAGTTAATACGTGAAGCAGTTAGAATGCTGCCTAGCACATGTTGTCATTACTTGAATATTCAATGACTTGAATAAGGAGAAAAGTATTACTACAGATACAGTTATATACCTGCAACACCTGGAAACACCTGAAGAACCACTAGAAGTAGTAAGTGAGAGTAGTAAAATAATTAAATCCAAATTAAATCTCAAAAATTCAAACATTTTCTTATATTTCAGTAATAAGGAGTGTTACGGATCTGAACCGTGTCCCCCGCCACCGAATTCACATATCAAGGTGCTAACCTCCAACACCTAGAAAAAGAGTGGAAGTGGCTTTGGAACTGGGTAATGAGTAGACGCTGGAAGAGCCTAGGTGGTTTTGAAGAGACTCTTGGTAGAAACGTGGGCATTAGAAATGCTTCCGGTAAGACCGCAAACAATGGAGAGAAGGAGCCCCTGGTTATCAAGTGGAAAGGAAGGTGGCCGGGTTGTGCTACATGGTCTGTGGAAGGCAGAACCTGCGTGCGATCAAGTTATTTAGCTGAGGAGATTGCTGTGTGCTGAAGTCATGGCCTGTTTTTTTTCCTTAGTGCTGGCAGTAAGATGTGAGAGGAGAGAAGTAAATTGAAGGAATTGTTAAGCAAAAAGGGACCGGACGTGAAGATCTGGAAAAACAAGGAAGAATGTTCCGGAGTGAATGCCAAAGGTGTGCCTAGACAAATGTCCGATAGGAGATCACGGTGTGACTCCTGGGTCTAACCAGCCGTCTCGGCGGAAATGCTGCCTGTGTGGGCTGAAGGGCAGAGGCAACAGGAGTGAAAGGAGCTGTCAGGCTGCGGGGATTCGGTTGGTGGGCCCAGAGGACAGAAAATGGAGTCAAAAATGATTATTCTCCAACCTTGAAATCTGATGGAATTTGCCAGGTTTTAGACTTGCTTGGGACCCTTTCCTACTTTCTGATTTCTCTTTTGGAATGGGAATGTCTATCCGTGCCTGTCCTTCCATTTGGAAGCAGATAACTTTGATGTCGCAAGTTCATAGCTACAGAGGAGGTTGTACCCGGGATGAATCCCACCTCCAGGTGGGTCACTCGCACCCACCTTAGATGATACTAAGATGAGAATGGGGACTTAAAGTTGATGTGAGAATGGATTAGAACTTTTGGGGCTATTGAATGGGTGAATACATTTTGCAGACAAGGACATGAATTTGGGGGGCCAGAGGGCAGACTGTTTTGGGCTGGATTGTGTCCCCTCAAAATTCATATTTTGAAGTCTTGAACAACAGTATCTCAAAATGTGACTGTATATGGAGCTAGGGCTGTTAAAGAGGTAAAGTGAAACTAAGTTGTATGCGCAGGCTCTAATCGAGTATGAACACTATCATTACAAGAAAAGGAGCCTCGCAACAGCATGGAAAGACCTGGAGAGCATTATGCTAAGCAAAATAAACCACTCAGAGAAAGACGAATACCATATGATCTCACTTTTATGTGGGCTCTAAGGAACAAAATGAAGTGATGGGCAAAGTTGGACCAGAGGCATGGATATATGGAACAGACTGGCGGATCTCAGAGGGGAAGGGGACAGGAGGAAGTGGGGAAGATTAGCTAAAGAGTGTGTAAGCATACTCCACGGACACAGACGCAATGTGGTAAAGGCAGGCAGGGGTGGGGACGGCAGCGCTGGGTGGAGGAGGGTGAGGGGAACATCTGTAATAGTGCCAACAATAAAAAAAAGAAGAAGAGGAGGAGATTAGGACACAGACAATTCAACAGTCCGTGTACAGACACAGGAAGATGACAGCCATCTGCCAGCCAAGGAGAGAGGCCTCAGAAGAAACCAAACCTGCTGACATTTTGATCTTAGATGTTTAGCTTCCATAACTGTGAGAAATTTTAGCCCCACTTGTGAGATAAATTTCTGTTGTCTAAGCCACCCGGTCTGTAATATTCTGCCCTAGCAAATTGTTAGAAAGTAACATATACCAGTCAGAAAATACGATGGGACACTACCATTTAAAATGAACACTACTGTAGACTGTCAGAGAAATACCCTTGAAAGCAGAGGGCGTGGCCTCTCCTCAGTTCGGGGCCTCACGTGGTCACCCGGGCCCTGGAACTACTGCTGATGTCCAAATTATCCCTGAGAATAATCCATCAGCTTTCAATCTCTGCTTCTCTCCCTAGAGACATGCAGTGCTCTTCGGTGACCTCCCACTTTCCCACTGCTGTCCCCAAAACTGTTCTGCTCAGGGAACTGCTGTTCCTGGAGCATCTCCTTTCTGGAAAACAACTTAGCCTCACATTTGCAAAGCTAAAAAGTTCAGATTGGGGGACTTCTCAGAGCAAAGAATAAAGCTCACCCAAGGGAGAGCTGAAATGAGCATTTAGGAGATGGTGGGGAGGGAAGAAACAACCAAGAGTTGGCATCAGGAATGCAAGCAATTCCTTTCATCAGTAGTGGCTTCATACGGGTATTAAACAGGCATTTGGTCACTAAATCGGTGTGTGTGGGGGGGGGGATGCATGTGGGCACCTCATGGCCTGCTAGCCAATGAGGCAGGTGAATTTCAGTCCCCAGAGTCCAACATGCAAGAAGAATACAGTATCCCTTTATTTTCTGTGAAGTGGAACAAAGACCACAGAATGTAAAAGCAGGCGAGCACTGAGCTTATTTATTTACCAGACAAAGGAGCTCCGACAAGCAAATAACCAACCCAGTGGCAGCCTGGAGGGGAACAGTCAGTTGACTGTATGGCTAGGAAGGGAATTTGGAGGTGGCTATTTTAACACTTTCTGGGCAGCTAGAGCCAAATGGTTGCGTAAGTTTTTTTTTATCTTCATGGTTAAGCAAGTTCCTCCTTTTGTTTTTCAGGAACGAGAGTCTTAATGAGGTCCAGAGAGGCTCCGGTGTGGCTAGATCAAAGGTCTTAGTTGTTTTTCAGCTTTGGCTAGAGAGAACAGTTGCTTTTCAACGGTGGATTGTTAGAATGAGCTCTCATAAAACAGCATGCACTTTAATACCTCCTAGGCAATGGATGCTGCCCATGAAACCTTATTCATCTACACTGAACACTGAGCCTGGCCAGTGGGAAAGGAGAGCACCAGGGTGCATGGCGCGCAGCTTGCCCTCCATCTGTCCTGCAGCTTCAGAGGCACACGCGCACACAGGGTGAGGCAACTACACGCAATCATGGGGAGTCTGCAGCTGGTCCGTTGGCCCTGTTGCCTTTCCTCTGAACCGGACCTCTTCTGCTTCATGCTCTGATCCAGCAAGGTTCAGACAGAAGGGGGAAACTCAAAGTTGTTTTTTTTAATCCTGACCCAAGGGTATGTTTATCGATGACCGAGAAAGAGAGACATAGAGGTGAGAAACATTGGTCAGCTACCTTCCACACAGCCCCGACGGGGGATCAAACCCACATTTCAGTGCTCCAGCCAACTGAACCACCCAGCCAGGGCTCAAAGTTCTTAGTTATTGCTCAGCTCAGCCAGTAAGTCGTCCAAAGTCCACTCCTCCGGCTCTCAGCTAAGGCGCTCCCACCTCCGCAGATGTCGGGTCACACCCTTCACACACACAGCAGCCCCGCCTCCCCATTCATCCCCTGACAAGATGTGCTCAATGTTTGTTTGCTTGCAATACTATAAGTTTAATGATCTAATAATTATAATATTTAAAATAAAGTATTTAGGGCATGGTTGACAGCAGAATTTTTTAGTTGGCCGCTGAAACTCTTTCCTTCCCCCGTGAAAATCTTGGCCCTCCTACTGAATGATTACTGAATACCGAGTTAACACTTTAGTAAGAATTGGTTTGTGTGTAAACCCTTTACACACGCCTCCACTGCCTGATGTTAAAAATGACCTGAACCATCCTGTAAGGTATCTATCATCTGTATGCAGAGATTTTTTTGAAAATTTAAGAATAAACATAATTTAAAACTTAAAACTAGCTTATTTAGAAATGAAATACAACATTTTAAAATAGCTTATATAGCTATATAACTTACCACTTGTTTTAAGTACACAATTCAATGAGTTTTAGAGAATTGTTTACAGAGTCGTGCAGCTAGTACCACAAACAAATTTCTGTCTCCCCAAGAGATACTCCCTGCTCCCAACCCCAAGCACCTGTAACCACTGATCTACATTAAAGCTCTCTAGATTCAGCTTTTCTGGACATTTCACGTAAATGAAATCATACCATATGTGGTTTTGTGTCTAGTCTCTCTCACTTGGTGTGTTTTGAAGTTCATCCATGTCCTAAGTAGCCAGGATACTGTTTCTTTTTGCTGACAACTAGACCATTGTCCAAGTATTACCCATTTTTTGTCCATTCACTGACTGATGGATATATACTCTGTTTCCACTTTTTATCTGTTATGAATGATACTGCTATGAACCACTGTACAAGTTTGTGTGTGGATTCAGGCAAACAACTGCTTTATGACTGGTGCCTTTCAAAGTGACTGTTGTCACTGGCTCCCACCCCCACACGAATTTCCATCCACCAAGCACCAAATGCCCATGTCCATTCCTCCCTGGTCTGTGGGCAGCAGGGGCTGGGGGGCAGCACTGAGAGGTCATGCCTCCCCCAAGGTCAGAGTCGCTGACTTTGCAGGTGGGCTGGTTTCTTTAAGGGGGGGCAGAGGGGCTGGGAAGGTGTGTGAACAGCACTGCCCCAGGCCATGGGTGACAGCCACCTGTGCCGGCTTGTTTTCGGTGCATTTCACCTTTTGAGTTCCCCAATTCTCCGTGAAAAGGTGTGCTAGGACTGCCTGCTATGGCCTGTGATTTTCGGGCTGGTTATCCTGCGTCTGATTATCTTTGCTTTTATTTCAGTTTTTCTTCCCTCCCTGCCCAACACTAAATGCAGCCCCTTTCCTGGCAAGCTGTTCTTCACCCACACTCCCATCTCAGTTTTGCTACCTCATGAGGCTCCACGCTGCAAAGCAGCCACACGTAACAAACACCAGGGTTCTTGCCTATTCGCTCCCCGTATCTCCTATATCCAGTTAGTTTTTACCACCTTAAGCTCTCTCACACATTCCCCTTTGTTATTCCCCAGGGCCGACACCTAATGCCAGGCCCTCATTCTTCTCTATCAGCTGATCAAAAGTGGGGGCTTCTGGGAAGTCTCTTCAGTCTGATGGATTTAGGAAGAGCGTCTCTCTGTGGCTTTTTCCTTCCCTTCCTAGTTTGGAAATATGATGGGTGGAGATCAGTAACAAATCTGTATCTTTTTTCCAGCTTTGTTGCAAGGCACTTGACATATTGTATAAGTTTCGGGTGTACAACATGATGATTTAAAACACATAAATATTATAAAATGTTCACCACCATAAGGTTAGTTAACACATTTTTACCTCACATAATTACCATTTTGTTGTAGGTGTTGCTGCAGTGCTGTTACGATGAGAACATTATCTTCAGTCTCATAGCAACTAACAATTCCATACACCAGCTACAGGCACCGTGCTGTAAGAGCCTCAGAACTCATTCACTTATAACTGCAAGTTTGTGCTCTTTAACCAGGAGCTCTGCGTTCCCCCAGCTTTCAGCCACTGGTGACCACCAGTCTGTTCTCTATGTCTGTGAGTTCAGTACTTGCAGATTTCATATAGAACTGAGATCAGAGAGAATCCGCCTTTCTCCATCTGACTCATTTTACTCATCATAATGCCCTGAAGGTCCATTCATTTTATTGGAAATATTAGGATTCTTTCTTTTTATGGCTGAATAATATTCCACTGCATGCACAAGTGCGTGTGTGTGTATATCACACTTTCTTTATCTCTTCATCAGTTGATAGGCACTTAGGTTGTTTCCATGTCTTGACTATTGTAAATAATGCTCAGTGAACATCAGAGTACAGATAATTCTTTGAGGGAGCAATTTTATTGCCTTCAGGTATATACCCAGAAGTGGAATTACTATAGTTGTGATAATTCAATTAACTTTTTTTTTTAGAAACCTCCACACTATTTTCCATAGTGGCTGCACCAATTTACGTTCCCACCAACAGTGCACAGGGTTCTCTTTTGTCCACATCCTCCCCAACATTTGTTATTTCTTGTGTTTTTTTATATTACCTGTTCTAACAGGTGTGGGGTGACATCTCATTGTGGTTTTGACTTGCATTTCCCTGATGACTAGTGATGTTGAGCATCTTTCATATCTTTGTTGGACATTGCTTTGGAAAAATGCCTATTCAGATCTTCTGCCATTTTTTTTTATCCAGTTGTTCTTTCACTATTGAGTTGTATGAGCTCCTTATATATTTTGAAATATTGACCCTCTTATCAAATATATGGTTTGAAAATATTTTCTCCCATTCTGTGGGTTCTCTTTTCACTTTGTGGGCTGCTTCTTTTGCTGTGCAGCAGCTGTAGCCCCACTTGTTGGTTTTGCTTTTGTGGCTTGTACCTTTGGTGTTAGGTCTAACCCAGAAGTCAAGGAGCTTCCCCTGCGTTTTCTCCTGGTGGTGTTATGACATCAGGTCTTGAGTGTAAGTCCTTAATCTATTTTGAGTTAATTTTTGAGAAGGGTGTAAGAGAGGGATCCAGTTTTATTTTATTTTATTTTTTTTTTGCATGTGAATATCCAGTTTTCCCAACACCATATACTGAGGAGACTCCTTTCCCCATTAAGTACTCTTGGCTGCTTTGTCAAATACCAGTTAACTTTACATGCATGGGTTTATTTCTGGGCCCTTGATTCTGTGTCATTGGGCTACATGTCTATTTTTATGCGAGTACCACGCTGTTTTGATCACTATAGCTTTGTAGTACAGTTTAAATCAGGAAGTATGATGCCTCCGGCTTTGTTCTTCTTTCTCAGGATTGCTTTGGCTCTTCAGGGTCTTTGGTGATTTCATACAAATTTTAGAATTTTTTTATTTTGTGTAAAATGCCATTGGAACTTTTATAGGCATTCCATTGCATTTATAGATAGCCTTGAGTAGTATGGACATTTTAACAATACTACTTCTTCTGATCCATGAACATAGTTTATCTTTTTCATTTACTTACGTCTTCTTTAATTTTTCATCCATGTCTTATAGTTTTCAGTGTAAAAAAGCTTTCATTTCTTTAGTTAAATTTATTCCTAAGTATTTTATTGCCTTTGATGCCCTTGTGAATTTCTTTTTCAGGTATTCTATTATTATTGAATATGTTTATTAGTTCTAACAGTTTTTGGTGGAGTCTTTAGGATTTTCTCTATATGAGATCATGTCAATAGCAGACAGACAATTTCACTTCTTTTTCAATTTGGATGCCTTTTATTTCTTTTTCTTATTTTTATTTATCTTATTACAACTTCTATAGTATTCAAATAGGAAAGGTGAGAGTGGGCATCCTTGCCTAGTTCCAGAATTTAGAAATGAAGCTTTCAAATTTCCACAATTGAGCATGATGTTAGCTGTGGATTTGTCATATATGGGCTTTATCATGTTGTGGTATATTGGTATATTTTTATATACCCAATCTGTGGAACATTTGTATCATGAAAAATATTGAAATTTTGACAACTGCTTTTACTGCCTCTATTGACATGATATGATTTTTCTCTTTCATTCTGTTAATGTGGTGTACCACATTTATTGATTTGCATATGTTGAATCATCTGTGTGTCTCAATGAGAAAGCCTACTTGATCAGTGTATGATCCTTTTAATATAGTGCTAAATTTGGTTTGCTAATATTTCGTTGAGAATTTTTGCATCTCTATTCATCAGTTATATTGGTCTGTAGTTTTCCCTTCTTATAGTGTCCCTGTTTGGCTTTGGTTTCAGGGTCATGCTGGTTTTGTAAAATGAGCTTGGAAGTGTTCTCTCTTCTTCAACTAAATATTGGTAGAATTCACAAGAAAGCCATCTATCTGGTCCTGGGTTTTTCTTATTTGGAAGGTTTTGGATTACTGACCCAATCTCCTTACTTGTTATTGACTGTTCAGATTTTTTATTTCTTCATGATTCAGTCTTTGTAGGTTTTGTTTCTAGAAATATTCATTTTTTCTAGGTTGTTTGATATGTTGCCAAATAATTGTTCATAGTAGTCTCATTATCCTTTGTAATCTGTAACATATGTTGTAATGTCTCTTCTTTTATTTATAATTTTATATGTTAGACTCCTCACTCTTTTTTATTTTTGGTAAGTCTAGCTAAATGTTTGTCAATTTTGTTTATCTTTTCAGAAAAACAACTTTTAGGTTTGTTGATATTTTTCATTTTTTCTATTCCTTATTTCGTTTTTCTTTTCTGATCTTTATTACGCCCTTCCTTCTGTTAACATTGGGCTTAATTTATTCCTTTTCTTCTTCCTGAGGTATAAAATTACATTGTTCATTCAAGATCTTTCTCTTTTTTTTTTATGTGGTTGGAAAAGACACTTGATACGCTTTCAATCTTTTTAAATTTATAGGATATGTTTTGTGACACAACATATTCTATTACATATGCACATGAGAAGAGTGTGTCTCCTGCTGTTGTTTGGTTGATTGTTCTGCATATATCTGTTAGGTCTATTTGTTCTAGAGTATAGTTGAAGTTCAATGTTTCCTTATTAATTTTCTGTTTGATGACTTACCCACTATTGAAATGGGGTATAGAAACCCCCTATTATTGTTGTATAGTGTTGATTTCTCCCTCCAGATCTGTTAATATTTATTTCACATATTTAGGTACTACAATGTTGGGTGCATATATATTTATAATTGTTATATCCTCTTGATGATTTAAACCCTTCATTATTATATAATTGTTTTCTTATCTCTTGTTACCATTTCACTTAAAGTCTGTTTTACCTGATATAAGTATAGTTATCCCTGTTCTCTCTTGATTTCTGTTGGTGTAGAATATTTTTCCACCCTTTTACTTTAAGCCATTATGCATCCTTGAACCTGAAGTGAGTCTCCTGTAAGCAGCACATAGTTGGGTCTTGATATTTGTATCCATCCAGCCATTCTATACCTTTTGGTTGGAGAATTTAACCTATTAAATTTAAGTAATCATTGGAATATAACTATTTATTATTGCCATTTTGTTGTTTTCTGGCTGTTTGTAGTTTCTGTGTTCCTTTCTTCTTCTTTTGCCACCTTTTTTTGTGAACTGATGAATTTACATTTAGGTATGCTTTCATTTCCTTCTCTTTATTTTGCATCCGCTGTATATTTTTATTTTATGATAACCCTAATGTTTAAATTACCTTCTACAGTCTGTTTTAAAATGACAATATAACTTGATCACATATTATTCTTCCACCCACACACACATTTTACATTTTCAATGTCACAATTTACATCTTTTTATCTTGTGTATCTATTAACCAATCACATGGCTACAGCTATTTTTAATACTTTTGTTCTTTAACTTTCATACTGGAGTTAAGTGGTTAACACATTCCATATAATGGTCTTAGAGTATTATAAATCTAATTATATACTTACCTGTATCAATGTGTTGAATATCTTTATGTTTTTGTGGGTTTTTTCAGCTTGAAAAACTCTTTTCAACATTTCTTGTAAGACAAGTCTAGTTGCGATAAACCCCCTCAGCTTTTGTTTTTCTGGGAAAGTTTTTCCCTCTCCTCCATTTCTGAAGGACAACATTTCTGGTTAAAGGGTTATTTTTGGCATTGTTTCTTCTTTCAGTGCTTTCAATATATCATCCCACTTTCTTCTGGCCTGCAAGGTTCCTGCTGAGAAATCTATTGATTGCTTTATGAGAGTCCCTTCATATAAGTTTTTTTCTCCCTTGCTCCTTTTAAAATTCTCTTTGTTTTTGCTTTTTAACCATTTTATTAAAATGCATCTTGGAGAAAATTGTTTGGGGTTGAAATTAGAGGATGACCCATTAACTTCATGAACTTAGATGCTCAAATTTCTTTTCAGGTTTGTGACATTCTCTACCATTATTTCTTCAAGTAAACTTTCTGCCCTTTTCTCCCTCTCTTTCCTTTCTGGGACTCCAGTGATGTGTAGATTGTTTCTTGTAATGGTGTCCAATAAGTCCCATGGGCTTCCCTCATTCCTTTGCTCATTCCTTTTTTTTTCTTCTCTGAGGAAATAACTTCAAATGACTTATCTTTGAGCTCGCTGATTCTCTCTTATGTTGGTTCAGTCTGCTGTTGAAGCTCTCTACAGAGCTCTTTAGTTCAGTTTATATTCTTCATCTCCAAAATTTATGGGGTTCTTTATGTTTTTTTAGAATCTCTTTGTTCAACTTCTCATTTTGCCCTTGTATTGTCTGTCTGATTTTGTTAAATTGTTTACATTCTCTTGTAGCTGAGAATCTTCAGAAAAATTATTTTTAATTTTTTTGCCAAGCAATTCATGTATCTCCATGTCTTTGCATTCAGTTACTAGGAGTTCACTGTGTACCTTTGGGGTGTCATGTTTCCCCAGTTCTCTGTGATCCCTGCAGGCTTGCATAGGTGCCTATACATTTGAAGAAGCAGTCACCTCTTCCAGAATGTATGGACTGACTTTGATAAGGAAATACCTTCATCTGCTGGAGGGAGGGGGCTGGTGCTGCAGTGCGTTGTGATCCCATATCTAGCAGAGAAAGTGCCATGCACACGGGCACAGGCAGCTCCATGTCTGGGTGTGTTGTGATGTCTTGTTGGCTCCAGCTGCTGGCATTCGCAGTGCCAATCACTGCAGGGTCATTGGTGAGCATTGCCAAGTAGTCTCTAGGGGCTGCCAGGACTGTTGCAGTCCTTAGTGGCACCTCCCATTTTGCAGGGAAAAGTGGTGGACAGAGCCAGCAGTGTGCACATACTTAGCTGCAGGTGCCTCTGTAGTGGCAGGGGCTGGTTACAGACACATATACATAAATGGTGGGGGCCTCAGCCAGCAGCAAGGGCCAGGGGCACCTGTGGGCACACCAGCAGCTGCAGGGGCCCTGGCTGTTAGCATGCACTCCTGTGGCTGCAGAATGTCCCCACCAGTGCGTGCATGGCAATTCAGGCCAGTAAAAGGAGTCAGCCGGCAGCATGCGTAGCTGCGGGAAAGAGCTACAGGTGAGCCTAGCAATGCAGGCCCTGAACCTAACCCTAAACCCAACCCTAGCCTTACCTCGTGACACTAACTGACATACGTAACTGTGATATTTAGTGGCTGTTTAACCTTGGACGTATTTAATCTCTATGAGTCTCAATACGCTCATCTACAAAATAAAGATAGTGAAACATATGTTGCTAACTTTGTAGGAAAATTAGTGATGGCGTGTATAACTAAATTCAGCCCATTGTTAGAGACCCAGATGATTCCTTTCCTGTCTGTGCCAACCCAAGGCAGAGCATGGGGTAACAGGCCTGTTCAGAGTCCTGTCTGGCTAACAATCTGTCAAAGATTTCCTTTATCTGAGAGTAAGGAGAAAGCAGAATATCTATATCTCAGAAGGAAAACATGGTTAAGGGCAAAGAGAATTGAATACGTAAAGCCTGCTGTATCATAATTTTAATGGTTTAACGGGTCCTTTGTTCCAAACAACTTGAATTTTAAACAGCACGTTGATTTTTGATGGAGGCACAGTGAATGGTTTCCCTGTAGGTGAGAGGTGAGGGCGATGAAAGGACAGCAGTCTGGAAAGGCACGAGGCCCACCCTGCATGTACACGGATTCTTTGCTGAGAGCCGAGCTTTCAGGTGGGCATGGATGTCAGCAGATAGATGGAGGTCAGAACGAGAGTCAGAAAGAAAGAAAATAACAAGAGCCAAGTAGCCACAGCTATTCAATTCATTTCAAAAATCCTGCCTGGATAAGAAAAAATAAGAACTGAATTTTTTAGAAGAAGATTTTTGTTAATATATCTTAAGTCCTGTTGCAAAGGGAATGCCGAGGGTGAACATCACCTGGAAAGGAAACAGGAGAATTAGACTATGACAACCTTGGCAGATCAAAGGTATCATCATTATCATTTTTATTACACCCATCTGGGTTGTGCAATATCCTTTTACTATCAGAAAGTGTTGGATAATAGACTTTCTTCAGAGCAACTAAAATTCATCTCCAACCAGGATAACTGATTCCAGAAGTTGGCAGTTGGCTGCTGTACTAAACCACCAAGGAATATTAACATACACTTAGACTTTTATTTGTTTGCCTAATTACCAGTACCACTTACCCACCAGGGTACATGTATTAAGCACGTGGATATTTGTTTCCTACAGGAACTCATAGTTCAGTGATGCAGACACAACAAGTGAAAGAGAAGGAAGGCCTGCCTGCGGGGCTGCCCAGCTGGAGGAGAAGGACTAAGGGCAACGGAACGATCAGTGCGGTCAGGACCTGAGCTCTGGGCTGCCCTGTGGCAGAGGTCACCCTGGCTTCTGCTGGGCCACTGCTACAGGGACCTGCTGCCGGGCAGGGTGCTGCTGCTGCCTGCCCGCTGCTGGCCGTGTGGCCTTCCTGCCTGTTTCTCTGCTAAAGCCTCCAGGACAGCTCCCTTCCGGGCCTCGGCAGCATCAAGCAGAGAAGCCACATGGCAGATTTCTCTCTTGTCACCTTCCTCAGCATTGGCACCAACCAGGTGACACCACTAACACTCTGCTGCCACAGATGCAGCCTCTCCCAATTCCTCAGCAAGGTTATTTGGTTCTGTCTCCTGGTCATGGCAGAAAGCAAACATGGGGAACAAAGCCAAAAACCAAAACAGCCTTCTGCTCCTTACCTCCAAGAGCTGAGAAAGCTAGGGGCTGCTAATGGTCATTCCCCGGAGTGCTCCGGGCTGAGGCTGGGCAGCGGAGAGCAGGAGAGAGCTGTTCCACGGTGTCCTGCCTAAACTGCAGGCCCACAGGATCTGTGAGCATAACAAAAGGGTTTAAACCCCTAAGTTTCACGGAAATTTGTTGAGCAGCTATACTAACTGGACAAGTAATCATTCATCCACTCATTTAGGTTTCATTGGAGAAAAGTGGGCATTGCACCGTGAGGCACAGGTCTTCAGCCTGGCAGCTAAATTTTATATCCCTGAGTCTTTCAACAACTTTGGCCTTTTTTCCACACGTGGTAGATGCATTCAAGGAAAAACAATTGCACTGGGTGTCAGAGTGCTCACCGCACAATAGGATGTCCTTAACTCATGGGTACGAAACTGCATCTTTCTCCTTGATCACCTTTTATGTAACTTGTATATTTTTATTAATTGTGGTAAAAGCACATCATAATAGTTATCATCTTAACCATTTTAAGTGTACAGTTTACTAGCTCTAAGTATATTTACATTGTCTGCTTTTTTAAGGTAACTTAATTTTTTACTTTAAATTTTATTCTTTATGCTTTTACAGTTGTTCCAATTTTTCCCTCTTTGCCCCCCTTCACCAAGCCCGCTCCACCCCCTCAGGCGATCCCCACACCCTTGTCCAGGTCGTGGGTCAGGTGTACCTGCTCCTTTGACTAATCCTTTCACCTTCCCCCAGCCAGCCCCCCCTTTGCCCCCCTTCTTT
>PVKU01014635.1:0-21989 GCA_004027475.1 Anoura caudifer | reverse complement strand
AAACACCAATCCAAAAGAACCTATGCACCCCAATGTTCATAGCAGCACAATTTACAATAGCCAAGTGTTGGAAGCAACCTAGGTGCCCATCAGTAAATGAATGGATCAAGAAACTATGGTACATTTACACAATGGAATTCTATGCAGCAGAAAGAAAGAAGGAGCTCCTACCCTTCGCGACAGCATGGATGGAACTGGAAAGCATTATGCTAAGTGAAATAAGCCAGGCAGTGAAAGACAAATACCATATGATCTCACCTTTAACGGGAACCTAATCAACAAAACAAACAAAGAAGCATAATATAACCAAAGACACTGAAATTGGGAACAGGCTGACAGCCACCAGAGGGGAGAGGGGAGGGAATTTCAGGGAGAAAAGGGAAGGGTTTAGAGCAACAATTATAGAGGACACATGGACAAAAACTAGGGGGTGGAAATAGGAGGGAGTTGAAGGAGGGCTGGGGCAGTGGGCTGGGATGGGAGTAAAAGACAGAAGATTGTACAGGAACAACAATTAAAATAACATTTTTAAAAAAGAATGCACAAACTCTCATTCAAAAAAATTAAAAAATAAAAATAAAATAAATATTCTGTGTATATTTATATTTACTTTTAGAGAGAGAAGAAGGGAGAAAGGGAGAGAAGCATCAGTTGATGGGGGAATCACAAGAGTTGGAAATTTTTAGACTTCCACCAAGATGGAGGTGTAGGTGGACACACTGTGCCTCCTCTGACAACCAAAATTAAGGACAACAAAGATTTAGAAACAAGAAAACAACCAGAACTGATAGAAAATTGAACTGTACGGAAATCCAACAACCATTCATCCAGACTCGTAAGAGGGGCGGAGTCCCGGCAGGAAAAAGTGGAGGTGCGGACCTGGGAACACAGGCAGCACCAGCTGGCAGATTCCAGGTGTGCAGGCAGCGGCTAGCAGACCCCAGGCACACATGCGGCAGCTGGTGGATCCCGGGCATGGGGTGGCAACTGTGTAGACCCAGTGAGGCCGTGCAAGGAGGCTGGCTGACCAGGTGGTCCCACATTCACGTGCAGATAATCCAGGTGAAGGGGAAGCAGCAGAAGGGAACAGAATCCGAGAGAGAGCGGAGTAAGCACCATTGTTCTCTCTCAAACCCTGCCCCCACATACAGTGTCACTACCCAGCAACAGGGCTGCCCCGCCCTGGGGAACACCTGAGGCTCCACCCCTCATTACGTAACAGCTGTGACCAGACCAAAAAAAATGGTTAAAACGGGAGAACAAATCAAAGCCCCAGAGCCAATTCATCTAAGTGACCAAGAGATAGCCAACCTATCAGATGCACAGTTCAAAGCCCTGGTGATCAGGATGCTCACAGAATTGGTTGATTTTGCTTACAAATTGGATGAAAAAAATGAAGGCTACAGTAAGTGAAATGAAGGAAAATGCACAGGGAACTAATAGAGATGGGAGGAAAACTGGGACTCAGATCAATGGAGTGGACCAGAAGGAAGAAAGAAACAACCAAACAGAAAACAAGAAAGGAACAAGAATTCAAAAAAAAAAAATGAGGAGAGGCTTAGGAACCTCCAGAACATCTTTAAACGTTCCAACATCCAGATTATAGGGGTACCAGAAGGAGAAGAAGAAGAGCAACAAGTGGAAAACTTATTTGAACAAATAATAAAGGAGAACTTCCCCAATCTGGCAAAGGAAGTAGACCTCCAGGAAGTCCAGGAAGCTCAGAGAGTCCCAGGGAAGTTGAACCCAAAAAGGAACACACCAAGGCACATCGTAATTACATTAGCCAAGAGTAAAAGGAAGGAGAGAATTCTAGAAGCAGCAAGGGATAAGGGCACAGTCAACTACAAAGGAGTTCCCATCAGACTGTCAGCGGATTTCTCAAAAGAGACCTTACAGGCAAGAAGAGGTTGGAAAGAAGAATTTGAAGTCTTGAAAGGCAAGGACCTACATCCAAGATTGCTCTATCCAGCAAAGCTTTCATTTAGAATGGAAGGGCAGATAAAGTGCTTCTCAGATAAGGTCAAGTTAAAGGAGTTCATCATCACTAAGCCCTTATATGAAATGGTAAAGGGACTTACCTAAGAAAAAGAAGATAAAATATAGGACAGTAAAAAGACAGCAAACTCACAGATATTAACAACCACACCTAAAACAAAAGCAAAGTAAGCAAACTATTAGAACAGGAACAGACAGAAATGGAGAGCACATGGAGGGTTATCAGCAGGGCAGTGGGGGGGAAAAGGTACAGAGAATAAGTAGCATAGATGGTAGGTAGAAAATAGACAGGGGGAGGGCAAGAATAGTGTGGGAAATGTAGAAGCTAAAGAACTTATGACACATTGAACATGAACTAAAGCAGGGAATGTGGGTGGGAGGGGGTGTGCAGGGTGGATGGGAATGATGGGGGAGAAATGGGACAACTGTAATAGCATAATCTATAAAATATAATTTTAAAAAAGAGTTGGAAATTTTAGTTTAAGAAAATAGGTAATAAGCCTAGTAGTTAATGCATGTGAAAAGCTATTGTGTCAGGAACTGCAGATAAGACCCAGCATGGCTCCAGGAGACCATAAGGAATTCGACCTTTATGCTCCAGAAAAGACCATAAGCAATCAAGGTAGTATCTGAGCCATTGTGTTTCTGGAGAAACAGATCACCACCCAGACACAGATAAAGAAAATCACCCAGGACACAGGATACAGATAAAGAAAATGACAAGTCAGCTGGATGAAAGGATGTTAAGGAAATTACGGGATTACTGGTGTGATCTGATGAACCTCTTTCCTTGAATCCCAAATCCCTTACCTACATTTTGCCCCCTTATAAAAAAGGGTGGCTTGAAAGGAAATGTAAGATGGTCTGTTAGGGAACAAACCCACTGTCTTCTCAGATCACTGGCCATCTGAATAAAGTGCCCATAAAGATTCAATCCCTGTCTCTGTTTATTGGGTCTGGTAGGTGACAGGCAGCATGAACACTGGCTTTTCTGGAGAGAAAAAGAGAGAGAGAAAGAGAGAAACATCAGTGTGTGAGAGAGAAACATTGATTGGTTGCCTCACACCCCCAACCAGGGACCTGGCCCTCCATCCAGGCATGTGCCCTGACTGGGAACTGAGTCAGTGACCTTTCAGACATCCAACCCACTGAGCCATACCAGTCAGGACAGTCTTGTACTTTTTTGGACAGTTCATTTCTAAGTATTTTATTATTTTTATGTGATTATAAATGGAATTATTTTATTTTTTTTTCAGACTTTTTATTGTTAGTGTGTAGAAATATAGTTGACCCTGAACAACATAAGTGTGAACTGTGCAGGTCCACTTATATGCATATTTCTTTTCGATAAATATGTTGGAAAAATTTTTGGAGATTTGTGACAATTTAAAAAACTTACCAATTGTTTAGCTTAGAAATATAGGTTAAGAAAATGTTAGGTATGCATTGAATATGTAAATCATACATAGATACTGTCAATTTTATCATTTACTACCATAAAATGTATACAAATATATTATAAAATTTAAAACTTATCAAAAGTTACCCACACAAACACTTACAGACCATACATAGTACAATTCAGAGTTGAGAGAATTGTACACAAACATAAAAATGTAATATTAAATGATAACTTCTTAAAATTAATGGTAGTGTACACTGTACTACTGTAATAATTTTGTAGCCACCTTCCTGTTGCTATTGCAATGAGCTCTAGTGCATGAACATCCTTACAGTGTTGTGTGATGCTAGGCATCTCCGCATAAGCAGTCATCTCTACCATCAATTGTGTATCACAGTCAAATTTATTTCTCGAGGCTCTCACACAAACTTTTTTCTAACACCTTGGGACCCCTAGGTGATGCTTGGGACCACTGGTGATGCTGGAAGTGCTCCCAGAAAGCAGAGAAAACTCATGACATTACAAGAAAAGTTGAATTGCTTAACAGACACCATAAATAGATGTTTGCAGCTGCAGTTGCCCACCAGTTCAAGATAAATGAATCCAGTGTAAGGAGTACTGCAAAAAAAGAAAAGGAAATTGCTTCACCTAGGCCAGAATATGGAGAAAACTTTTAGCAAAATTTATCTCATATTGAAAATTCAGCTTTTATGTGAGTTCAGGATTGCTATAAAAAAGCATACTCCCCTGGCTGGTGTGGGTATGACTCAGTGGATTGAGTGGCAGTCTCTGAACTGAAAGATTGTTGGTTCTATTCCTAGTCAGGGCATATGCCTGGGTTGTGGGCCAGGTCCCCACTTCGAGGTGTGAAGGAGGCAACTGATTGATGTATCTCTTGCACATTGATGTTTCTCTCCCTCTCTTTCTCCCTCCCTTCCCCTCTCTCTAAAAGTAAATAAATAAAATATTTTTTAAAAAAGGAAAACATATCTAAAGACTCTACTATGATTCATGAAAAAGTGAAGTCATTATATGGCATTTATTTGCTTATTTAAGTAAGCAAAAGGAAGATGAAGCTTATAAAGCTGGAGAATTTAATGCCAGCACAGGATGGTTTGATAACTTTATAAAGAAGTTTGTCTTAAAAAATGTCAAGATAACAAGAGAACCATGAAATAGCAGACAAGTTCTTAAAAACCATTAAGAAAATC
The DNA here is from genome assembly GCA_004027475.1 of Anoura caudifer. NCBI lineage: Eukaryota > Metazoa > Chordata > Mammalia > Chiroptera > Phyllostomidae > Anoura > Anoura caudifer. The sequence goes on along the minus strand of PVKU01014635.1, from coordinate 17,378 downwards.
CTGAGGAGAAATGGTGTTTGCCTAAACAGGTTTATAATACAGACTAAAGTGCCTATTCTTGAAAAACAAAAGCCACAAATGACATTATATTAATAAGGAAGAGAAATGGGCACCAGAATTTAAGGCAGGGAGGGATGGGGTAAACCATTTTGTGCAAATGAAGTCAGGTTTATAACCAGGACTGCCCTAATCTATAAAGCTGCTAATCCTCAGCCTTGAAGGGAAAAGATAAATATTAGCTGCCAGTCTTTTGACTATACAAAAAGAAGGATGAGATCCCTTTTTCTGGATTAGTTCCATCAGTGCTTTGTCCCTGTAGTCAGGAAGTAACTTGCCAGTAGGTCTGACTTTTAAAATTCTTCTGATATTGGACAATTCTACTGGCCACCCAGAATCTCATGGGTTCAAAACTGCAGACCCTCAAATACAATGTCTCTAATTCAGTCTCTAGATCAGAGGGTCCTAAGAACCTTTGAGGCGCTTCATACACAGTATTCTATGGAAAAGGATTGTCAACACGATGGGAGAGAACCCAAGTAGAGAGAACATCATGAAAATCTGGAAGGAATGCACCATTGAAAATGCCATCATTGATACAGAAGAGGCTGTGAAAACCATCAAGCCTGAAACAAAAAATTCATGCAGGAAAAAACTGTGTCCAGATGTCATGCAGGACTTCATAGGATTTATGACAGAGCCAATCAAGGAAATCATGGAAGAGATTGTGGATACGGCAAAATAAAGTGGGTGTGAAGAGTCTCAAGACATGGATTGTGAAGAAATTCAAGAGCTAATAGACACCATATCAGAAGAATTAACAGCAGACACTAGATGTAGGTGAATGCTTCTGAATCAGTGCCAAACAATGAGGAAGAAGACACAGAAGAAACAGTGCCAGGAAACAAATTGACATTAGACAATCTGGCAGAAGTGTTCTGATTATTCAAGAATGCTTTTGACTTCTTTTGCATCATGGCCTCTTTTATGAAAGGAGCGCTGAAACTAACACAAATGATAGAAGAAAGAACTATATAGAAACATTTTTAGAGACATGAAAAGGCAAAAATGTCAGGTATAAATTACAATGTATTTCCATAAAGTTATAAGTGTACCTGTCTCTTGACTCCTCTTCCACCTTCTCCACCTCTTCTGCCTCTGCCACTTTTGAGACATCAAGACCAACCACTCTTCTTCCTCCTCCTCAGCCTACTCAACATGAAGATGAGGATGAAGAACTTCATTATGATACTCTTTCACTTAATGAATAGTAAATAATCATCATGCCATAAGTTAACAAACTTATCTGCTCTGATGTATCTTTCTGTGAAAATCTAATAACTATGCTAAGAACTATATGAGACATTTTTGTCATCATATTGCCTAAGTGTTTTTCTTTTTTTAAAAAAACTGTATTTTCTTGATTAGGCTATTACAGTTGTCCCATTCTTTTCCCCCTTTATTCCCCTCCATCCTGCACCTGCCTCCCGCCCACCAGCATCCCCCCACCTCCTTATTTCATGTCCATGAGTCATATATATAAGTTCTTTGCCTTCTCCACTTCCTATACTATTCTTAACCTACCCCATCTATTTTGTACCTACCATTTATACTTATTATTCCCTATACCTTTTCCCCTATTCTCCCTCATCCCAATCCCCACTATTAACCCTCCATGTGATCTCCATTTCTGTGATTTTGTTACTGTTCCACTTGTTTGCTTAGTTCATTTTTATTTGTTTGGGTTTTTTTAGGTTCAGTTATTGATAGTTGTGAGTTTGTTGTCCTTTTACTGTTCATAGTTTTTGATCTTCTTCTTTTTCTTAAATAAGTCCCTTTAACATTTCATTTAAGAAGGGCTTAGTGATGATAAGCTGCTTTAACTTGACCCTATCTGGGAAGCACTTTATCTGCCCTTCCATTCTAAATGATAGCTTTGCTGGATAGAGTGATCTTGGATGTAGGTCCTTGTCTTTCATGACTTCAAATATTTCTTTCCAGCCCTTCTTGCCTGTAAGGTTTCTTTTGAGAAATCAGCTGATAGTCTTATGAGAACTCCTTTGTAGGTAACTGTCTCCTTTTCTCTTGCTTCTTTTAAGATTCTCTCCCTGTCCTTAATCTTGGGTAATACAATTATGATGTGCCTTGGTATGTGCTTCCTTGGGTCCAACTTCTTTGAGACTCTCTGAGCTTCCTGGACTTCCTGGAAGTCTATTTCCTTTGCCAGATTGGGGAAGCTCTCCTTCATTATTTGTTTAAATAAGTTTTCCATTTCTTGCTCTTCCTCTTCTCCTTCTGGTTCCCCTATGATTCGGATGTTGGAGCACTTAAAGTGGTCCCAGAGGTTCCTAAGCCTCTCCTCATTTTTTTTTTTTGAATTCTTGTTTCTTCATTCTGTTCTAGTTGAATGTTTATTTCTTCCTTCTGCTCCAAATCATTGATTTGAGTCCCTATTTTCTTCCTGTCACTGTTGGTTCCCTGTACATTTTCCTTTATTTCACTTTCCATAGCCTTCATTTTTTCCTCTATTTTGCAACCATACTCAACCATTTCTGTGAGTATCCTGATTACCAGTGTTTTTGAACTCTGCATCTTATAGGTTGTCTATCACCTCATTGTTTAGTTCTTTTTCTGGAGCTTTGACCTTTCACTTGGGCCATATTTGTTTTGTCTCCGTGCACCTGTTATGTTGTAAGGGGCAAAGCCTTAGGTGTTTGCCAGGGCAGGGCAACCCACCTTGCTGCATTGTGGTGCTGTATGTGGGGAAGGGTCAAAGAGGGAACAATGTAGCTTGCTCAGCTCTTGATAGGCTTTCAGTCACTTCCCCTGCTACCCACAAACAAATTGGGCCCTTCTGGTGCTGATTCCCAGGTGGGTGGATTTGTGTATGTTCTAAGACCCTATGGGTCCCTCCAATGAACTCTCCTGTGAGGCCGGTAGTTTCTTCCACCACTGCAACACCCTCAGGTTTTACAGCCAGAGGTTTTGAGTCTTTCTTTTCCACTCTGGAACTCTGGGTTGCGCAGTCTGTCTCACTCCCCAGTTTTTCTCCCAGTTTATCCTTGGCAAGTGTGAGACTGCTCAGTCTGCCAGACGCCACCTTGCTGTGCATCCTCTCAGTTCCAGATGCCCATCTCTGCCCCTCCTAGCAGTCTAAATGAATGTTCTTTCTTTAACTGTTTGGTTGTCAGACTTCTGTCCAGTTTGATTTTGTTAGTTCTGGTGGTTTTTTCTTTTTAAATTTGTTGTTGTCCTTCTTTTGGTTGTGTGAGGAGGCAAAGTGTGTTTACCTAAGCCTCCATCTTTTCCAGAAATTCTGCCTCAGTATTTTTCATGTAGAACATCATGTGAAAAACTCGTATTGAAATGAGTGAGTGATATTTAATATAAAATCAATGTGTTAGTTTTCTTACTGTTTTATAATTTTGCTTTCAAATAATTAGATTACCATATAGTATGCCCCTCTCAAAACTTGAGAAACTGTAAATCAACCTATCATCATAAATAGGTAGTTTTTTAAAATGTAACAATGTTTTCTATACTGTATTATAAATATGACTGTACTACTGTATGCCATAAAAATTTTACAGTGATTCATTTATTAGTGTATATGGTAGGCAACCATGATGCAAGTGTATTGACTACACTAGGCAATCACTACACTTTACACCATAAAGCAATCATATTGTTGTTTCTTCATTATCATTGTATGAATCACTATACCTATAAATAAATAAATACGAATTTCTTTTTCACATTATCTTTTCATTTTTGATGTCTAGTGTTATATATATGTATAACATCCACAGTGTCTGTATTATTTAAGACAATATTGATATAGATACTCTGAATGGAAAAGAGGAACTGTGAAGCAAACCTGGTGAACTCAGTAATCAAGTGTAACCACACAGAATGGTCTGATCATAATTTCTAACTAGGCAGGTCATGGTGGGTCATGTCCCAGGCCTTGAGTTAGCTTCCTTAGCAAAGGTCAGTATTTACCTTAAGCAAGCTCTGCCCATTGTTCTTGTGCATTGAAGATAATATACCTTTAAATGTCAAAGGAATTTTCTTTTCCATAACCCACCCTCAAAGGTACTACTGCCAGCACCCAAGCACAAAAGCACCAGAGCACAAGACCATGAAACTCCTTATAGTTATCTTATTGCCCAAGTACTGTTACAGAACAGACCTGGGGGGGAGGGGCAAAATGATAAACTATTATTGAATGGACCCACCCTTGTGCTCCAGGACTCTCCCCGCACCGTAATAAGTTTGCCTTGCCTGCCGCTAGGAAAAGATGTCTCTCAATGCCAGAGATTGGTGAAAAGGAAAGGGATTATTTATTTAAAGTTATACAGACTTAGAGTAATGACTTAATGTTTTCATTAAAAATACTAAAGTCCTTTAGAATACCCACAAACTCACAGTCCTTCCTTTGCCACTTTGCCCAGTCTAGGGTACTGAATCTCAGGAAAAGAAGTAGAAGTCCATGGTTCAGACAGCCCCTCAGGTCCAGCACCATCAGCTGTGTCACCACCATGATCTCCAGTTAATTCAGAACCATGTTGCACCTTCTCATGGCCCACCAGCAAGAATCCTTTCACCCCTTTTCTTCCCAGCAAAGTCTCTCCTGCTTCCTAAGCCACATGGCAAAAAAGGAGTACCCTAAAGCTTCAGGGTCCCAACTTTCACCAGAGCCACACAGACCCAAAAAGCCTGCCTGGCTGCCACACCCAGGTTTAAATACCAGCACCAATTTTCCTCTGCAGCCCCATTTCCAAATCTTCCCACAATCAGTTACACCTGCCAGCATTCCTGTATTTGTTCAGTTTTATTGAACTGCCATAGTAAGTCTGGGCAGACATGGCCCTATGGTGTAAATCCAATCATCTGCAAGCTTCTACACAGGCACTGTAACCAGGGGGAATTGCCTCCCAGTTATATCCTGGGTTGAAGTCACTCCCATCCCCTTGCTCAAAGGATGGCCACAGCTGTTTAACATATCTATGAAACTAGTTAAAGGTTATAGATATATTAAATGACCATTCTAGAGGTTGCTATTCAACCTCTATTGCAAAACTGTTGCTATTCAAAACAGCTCTCAATGGCCCTGCTCCATGGTCCCTCAGCTCAGACTGATGGGAGTGTGGACATCCTATACATGTATTTTTTTCTAATATTTCCTGGACACCCTGAGTTCTGGACCCCATTACAAATCCCCATTTGGGAGCCCCCTTTGGCTGTACCCTGTAACATTACTATTTCTATTTACAGTTATTGTTTTATGTTAACTGTCCTGTACCCACCAATGTAAAAGAAGAATTTATCTCTCCATTTTACTTTTTATCCAGTCTTAGAGATCTCCTCACTTTGCTTTCTCCCTTCTCCTTGATTTACCGCAAGTGGATTTCATGTAACCTTCCTTGTGTTTTCTCCTTTGATTCTAAATGTATAAAATAAACTGCAAAACTGCCATTCTGTGGAGCATTTTCTCAATCCTTCTAGAGTTTGCTTTCAGAAGGCCGGCCCTCAAAATTTAGCTTATATAAAAATCTTACAAAATTTTTCTATAGGTGTGGAGTTCTTTCATTACCATTTACTTGACATAGCCAGCAGGATTATAAAGAAGCCCACTCAAGAACAGCCCTGTGGATCTGGACACAGCACTAGACATTAGCAGGGACCCATTGTGCCCCACTGGCTCCCGTCTTTACATTGAGTGAACTTGGGTGAGTTTTTTTTCTTAGAATCCTGGACCTCTTTGCTTTAAGTAGCAGGTCCTGATTTTACTTGAGCTGTTCTAAGAAAACCCTAGAGGTGGCAATGAAAGATAAATGTTGAGATAACCCAGGGAAAGAAAAACATGATCAGCTGCTTTTAATTTTGACTTTTTAATTAGAATTGCTTACTGGGAGTCTGAACAAAATCTTTCCTAAGTTAAATAAGAGACTGAACTCATTTTGCTCTGAAGAGAAATGACACTTGCTCCTCAACTCCAAATCTCCGGTATCCTTGGGTAACTATGACTTCATGGACGTTCTTCTCAGGTGTGAAGTCCTATAGGGGTCTCCACCACATTAGTTAATATTTGGCTCACCTAGGAAACATACATAAAGGCTGGTGACCTAGTGCTCTGAGTCCTCACAGTTGTATTAGGCAACTGGGGTTGGGGGCTGGAGAGAGAAAAACTGAGGCATATAAGAGGGTTCAAGCAACTCAGTAAGTGACAGCCCCTTGTTGTTTACCCAAAAGCATCACATTTCAACATACCACATAATGTCCCTAGAAGTTTGTTCATAATCTGCAGGTCTCAAATTAAAACTAAAATTAACATGGGGAATCATGCCTCCAAGGCCGAATAACCACAAGATGGTTAGCCTCCCATTAATACTCCTGCAGGTTTTATGTACAATTTTTTATGTACAATTTGTATGGAGCCTTTACTTACAAGTATATACAGAAATGAAAAGATTTAACAAAAAAAGACCTCAGTTTAAGATGGCTGAAATGAGGGTCCTTTGATACTTCTACATTAATTTTTCTGTGTGCAGAACCAGGAAAAGCTGGCCCTAAACTGAAACAGAATGAATGGAAAGCTTATCTTAATGGAAAAATAGAAGTGTCTAAATGAGGTATAGATAGATTTTCTTTTCTTCAGGAGGTTAATCAGAAAACTTTAGACTGTCTCTGAAGAAACCTTCGAAAGCTGCTCAATGCCAATGCCCCACTTTTTCCTTCTCCAACCTCCCTATATCCTTTACATTCTGAGCTACCTGGTCAGGACTTGCCCTCCCTTTCTCCTTCTCCTTCTCTCACCCCTACACCTCATCCACCACCACTCCTGACTGACCTAGGGGAAATTAAAGATAGAGAGCCATGCTGGGGTAGACTGGAAAAAAAAGAGGAATTTGGCAGGTCACTTTAGGGAAAAGCCAGTCTCAGGGGGAACAAGCAATTATTTACTCTCCTTGGGCTAGAAAAAAATTAAGATATCTAACTAAAAATGTTCCTGGTCTTCTCCAAGACCCTGTTGGATTCTAAAAGTAATTTGATTGAACTGTTAGAAAATATGATCTTGGATATTCTGACTTATTTCAATTAATACACCTATTGGTTCTGAGAGGAAGGCAGCAAAATGGCTAACTAAGGTTTCCTGGAAAACTTCTATAGAGAATTTTTTAAAACAGAGAGAAACAGTCCAAGAAAATGTATGGAATCAGCCTCTGGCTTTACAAGTCATACCTGAGATTTTTTTCCCCCCAGAAAGTGAACTTGACTAAAATCCAGCAATGTAAGTTAAAACCTGATGAAACTGTCCTTGCTTTCTTTGAACATTCTGAGGACATTTTCAAACAATATTCAGGATTGTCTCTAGGCAGTTTTAAGAATCATCAAAATGATCCATTGCCCAATTTGGCATTTTTGGAAGGATTAGATAAAGAATTTGTAACTCTGATTAAACAACATGAATTAAATTGGCTGAGCATGCATACTAATGAACTAGCAATTCTTGCCAAAAGAAAGAAATATATAAAGTGCTAAAATTATAAATTTACTGCTCTAGCAATTAAGCCTCAGGTCAAACCTCCCCAGTGGCCATTTTGACAAGAGAAGAAGGGATTGTGCTTTTACTGTGAAAAGCCAGGTAATCTTTAAAATGATTGTAGAAAACTTTTTTAAAAAGGATTTAGAAAAAGAAAAGAAGCAGAAGCAAGCAGGGATGCTATTAAGATTACGAGAGCATTTCCCCTTTTCCTTACCAATACTTTAGGAGAAACTGACATTACCATGGGAAACTACCACTACTGGAATTATTTTATCTGTTCTTAACTCTAGCCAATTAAATTTTACTTTCTTCCCTTACAGTAAAACTTCTAAACAAATGATAGGGATAACTAATCAACCAATGTCTGTTTTTAAATCAAACCTATTTATTTCCTGCCAGCTAGGGAATGTTATGGAGTGACATATATTTTTTACTAGTCAAATCTGTCCCAATTCACCTGACAGGGTGAGATTTTCTTGAAACCTATGATGCCCACATATTCTTTTCTCATAAAGGCAAGTTGTATTTAAAACTAAAGGAATCAGTGAACCAACTGAAAAAATAACAACTAACTTTAAAGGAATCTCCAGAAGATTAAACTAATTTTGAGACAGCATTTGCTGAAGGATGTTCCTAAGAACACCTGGACTCTTTCTAGTGTAGATATTGGCAAGATTAAGTCAGCTGCTCCTATCAAAATAACTATTGACCATATTTTGACTCTACTTAATACTCATCAATATACTTTGAGACCCGATGCACTAGCTGGAATTAAGCCTTTGTACAGGATTACTTACAAGGGGGGCTTTTGATTCCATACATAAACCCTTGTAATTCTCCTATCCTCCTAAAAAAAAAAAAAACAAAAACAAAAACAAAACAAAACAAAACAAAAAAACCCAATGGGAAATGATAGAGATTTGCACAGGATCTCATCTATAAATAAAATAGTTATTCCCAGATATCCTGTGGTTCTAAATCTACACACTCTATTATCAGCCATTCCTGTAGACTACCACTATTTTCCAGTGATGAATTTTTGTAGTATCTTTTTCAGCATTCCTTTAGAAAAGGACAGTCAATACCTTGTTGCTTTCACCTGGGGAGATCTCTAATTTATTTAGACAATAATGTTCCAGGGATATATGGAAAATCTCACATATTTCTCTCAGATTCCAAAGGCTGATTTAAGTAATGTTCAATTTCCAAGAGATTCTACTCTAATTCTGGATGTGAATGATTTATGTTTATCATCTATTACAGTACTAAACTCTCAAAAGAATGCATTTTACCTATTATAATAGCTAACTGTAAAGAGACATAAAGTCTCAAAAGACAAGCTTCAATTTTATGTGTGCCAAGTAAAATACATTGGCCATTTTATATCTAAAGATGTACTACTAATTTTTCCTGAAATACTCAGAGGCACACTATCATTTCCTCTTCAAAGAACCAAGAATCAGCTTAGGGGATTTCTAGAGCTAACTGGATAAAAATTGCAACTGGGTTACAATTTTTCATTAACTCAACCTCTATATGCCTCATTAAAATCAGATTGACCTGATCTCATCCAATGGACCCCTGAAGGAAAATGGGTTATAGCAACTCTAAAGGAAGAATTATCTAAAGCTCCCACTTTGGAACACACTAATTATAAACCTTCTTTTTCTACATGAAAATAAAAGAAATGCTTTAGGAGTCTAACTCAGAAACATGGAGAGCATCATAGACTTATAGGATATCACAGTCAGCAATTAGACTTAGTAGGGCCATCTCTGCTACAGTCATGTTATGCAAACAAACAGAAATAGTCATAGTCTCCTCTTTAACTATTTATATTCTTCATTCTGTTGAATTTTTGTTGAACTCTCAACATACTCAGTATTATTTGGTCAGCCACCTAGCTTCTTATGAAGTATTCCTTTCTGCACCTAATATTACTTTAACTTAACAGTCTTAACCCAGCAATTTTACTACCCTCTTTACAGGATAAAGACATTCACAATTACATTCTACCTCCTGACTACCTTCTTGCTCCTAGACGTGATTTACAGGAAACTCTTACTGACCATGCTGATTTAATTTGGTTTACAGATGGATGTTATCAAAGAGAAACAGAGACATTACTGAGCTGGATATGCAATAATCTTCATGGCAGATGTACTCAAAAGTTCATATTTACCTGAAATAGATCTGTTCAACAAGCTGAATTAATTCCTCTAACTCATGTTTGTCCATTGGCTGCTATTTACATTGATAGTCACTGTGCCTTTGGTGTAGCTTACAATTTTGGAATGTTACGGAAGAAGCAAGGTTTCTTAACTTTCTCAGGGCAGTCTATAAAGAATGGAAAACAGGTTGCAGAATTATTAGATGCCATGCAGCAACTAAAACAACTGGAAATTATCAAAATCCCAGGACATTCTGAAGCTGCCACTGTGGAAGCAAAAGGATATAATTTAGCTGATACTGCAGTATTGAGTAATTCAGTTATTCAGACCTGCTAAATCAATAGAATATGTTCTATTACAGTTCCACAAGATAGCTACAGAAGAATAAAGAAAGATATGACAACAAAAAGAAGAAACATTTGACTCAGATAAACAAATATAGCTGAGACCCATTGAGAAACCAACCTCAATTCAACTTGTACATGAGCTAACACATTGGGATTCTGAAAGGATGAGTTCATGGAGTAAACAATATTAATGGAAACCTCCTCTTATAGCTCATAAAGTGTATAGCAGATGTTCTATCTGTCCAAAATATAATCTCGGAAAAGTACTTCACAGATCCCAAGAACATTTCCCACTGTCTTTGGTCCATTTGAGTTATGGTAACTGGATTTTATCCAAATGCCGTCATCTCAAGGACACAAAATATGTTATTTATGATTTGTATGTTTTCTCATTAGATTGAGGCATTCCCTTGCAGGAGAGCAACATCCTGAATAGTAGGTATATTATTATTGAAAAAAATAATAATTCCTAGTTGGAGAATTCCCTGTGAGTTACATAGTAATTGAGGGATCATTTCATTGGGAAAACTATACAATACATCTGTAACATTTGTCCTATTCTACAGAATTTTTATTGTACTTATCACTCCCAGTCCTCTGGATTGATGGAATATACCAGTTGTACAATTAAAACTCAACTCAGGAAATTTTCAGAAGCTTTTAATCTCCCTTGGTGAAAAGCTTTTCCTGTAGCACTCCTCAATCCAAGATTCACCCCTTGTGGTAAACATAGACTTTCTCCTTATTATATAGTCACTGGTCACCCTATACATCTGCATGAAGGGGCATAAGAACTGACCTCACTAAAATGAGAGATTCTTGTCAAGGACATATTAACCAACTTAAAAAGTTGATAAATTAGTAACTGATTAATTTCACAATGTGCTCCTGGGAGATGAAAATTTCAAAGACCATGGCATATAATCATATTTTGTCTATTGGAAAGGACATCAAATAAAAGACTTTCCAACCTTGTCGGAATCCTTGTGAAGCTAAACTTGTAGGAATTAATTCATGAATTCACATTTTTTAAATTTTTAAATCTTAATTGAATTAGTTCCAAATGTTTTTTTAAATTTTAATTGTTGTTCTTGCACAGTTTTCTTTTACTCCCATCCCAGCCCACCACCCCAGCCCTTCCCACCTCCCTCCCATTTCCACCCCCCCTAGTTTTTCTCCATGTGTCTTTTATACTTCTTGCTCTAAACCCTACCCCTTTCCCCCTGAAATTCCCTCCCCTCTCCCCTCTGGTGACTGTCAGTCTGTTCTCAATTTCAGTGTCTTTGGTTATATTATGCTTGTTTGTTTGTTTTGTTGAATTTGCATTTCTTATCTAAAAAAGACACCTAACCATGAATGGACATCTACCCCATCTCTGAAACCTGCTTCCATCTACAATGGATTTCAAAGGCTCCTTAAGGATAAGAAGCCACCAACATTGGAAATAGATAGCTATCCCAAGACATCAACAAGGCCTATATACTTAGGAATTTATATTGAATTCAGAAACCATTTGTTTGATTGTTCTTACTTATCTACTAAAAATATTAATTATAATAATGGATATATTTGCTCTTTGCACTTGCCTCAAAACTTGTCCATTTTTATTAATAAATTTAATGTGGTGACATTGGTTAAAAACATAAATTTAGGAGTATGCCTTTATACTGAAACAGGTCTTTATTCTATGCCGTGCTCACCACCTGAAGTCTAGTCTCTTTCTTCTACTAGGAAGATCCAAGTAAGGGGACTGCCTCTCCTCAGTTCTTGTCTTGCTTGCAAAAGAATTCAGGCAAGAGACAAACACGTGTAGTGGAAATGAGATAGCAAGTTTATTTATGAAACACTTATGAACATGAAGCTGCAAGCAGGCACCCAGCTAGTCTGAATGCCCCATGTATAGAGGAAATAAAGTTGTTAGTAAGTTTGTTTTATACACTTGAGCACCTGGCTACAAGTGGGCACTCAGCTAATCTGAGTACCCTATCAAGGCTCCAGGAGTTATATACCTTAGTCAGCTTCTAGGTCCCCCCACCTTCTCCCCTTCTAGACCTTGGGATCAATACAGTTTTAAAGATTTTCTTTCTTAGATAGTGGAGATGATGCATGTGAATGTCAAGGGCTCCCATCCATGTGCATTATCATAGTTTTGGCTATCGTAGTTCTGCTTGTGATGTTCTGAATGCCAATCTTATCAGACCAGGCTCAGGACTATTTAATGCCTATGTTTTCTTCTATATATTTTATTGTTTGAGGTTTTACATTCAAGTCTTTTTAATCCATTTTGAGTTAATTTTTGTGTATGGTGTAAGATAAAAGTCTAGTTTTATTCTTCTGCATGTGGCTTTCCAGTTTTCCCAACATCATTTATTGATGAGATTTTATTTTCTCATAAAACATCATGTTCTCGACTATTTGTCAAAAATTAATTGACAATATATGTGTACGTTTATTTTTGGACCCTTGATTTTGTTCCATTGGTACGTATGGTCTTCCTTTTGTTTCTAGCCTCCTGTTTTAAGTTCTTTATTAAATTGTAATGGTGGGTTCCCTGCTTTATCTCCCCTCTGGCCACTCATTCCTAGCTTCTACCTAACATTTCCATCACCATAAATTGACACCTTAATCCTCTTTTCTTCCCACCCTCCTTCTTCTTTGATAACCACCATTCTGTTGTCTGTATCTGTGAGTATGTTTTTTGTATGTTTGTTTTATTTGCTCATTTGTTGCTTTTTGTTTTATATCTCACATGAGTGAAATCATACATTTCTTGTGCATTTCTGTCTGGCTTATTTCACTTAGCCTAATAGTCTCAAGATCCACCCATGTTGTCATAAATGGCAGTATTTCATCTTTTTATGGCTGAGTAGTATTCCATTGCATTTATGTATAAAATCATCTGTCAGTAGACACTTAGATTGTTTCTATGTCTTGACTATTGTGAATAATTAATGCTGCAATGAACATAGGGGTGTGTGTGTGTGTGTGTGTACACACACACACATATCTTTTCAAATAAGTGTTTTCAAATTTTTTGATAGACACCCCAGTGAGGGATTGCTGGGTTATATGGTAGCTCTAATCTTAATTTTAAAAGGAAGCTTCATACTGTTTTCCATAGTAACTACAATAATTTACATTCCCACCAGCAGGGCATGAGAGTTCCTTTTCCTCCACAACCTCTCCAACACATTTCTTGCCTTATTGGTATATCCATTATAATGTAAGTTGGTATTTCATTGTTTTTATTTGAATTTTCCTTATAAATAGGAATGTTCACCATCTGTATGTCCTATTTGGAAAAGTGTCTATTCAGGTCCTCTGTCCATTTAAAAAAATATTTTATTTATTTTTAGGGAGAGGAAAGGAGGGAGAAAAAGAGGGAGAGGAACATCAATGCATGATTGGCTCTTGCATGCCCCCTCCTGAGGACCTGGCCCACAACCCAAGCATGTGCCCTAGACTGGGAATCGAATTGCCAACCCTTCGGTTCGCAGGCTGGCACTCAGTCCACTGAGCCACACCAGTCAGGGCCCTCTGCCCATTTTTAAATTGGACTTTTTTATTGTTGGGTTATATGAGTTCTTTATATATTTTGAATATTAGCCCTTCATAAGGGGTATTGTTTACAAATATCTTCTCCCATTTGGTTGGATGCCTTTTGTTTTCTTGATAGTTTCTTTTGCTGTGCAGAAGCTTTTTAGTTTGATGTAGTCCCATTCATTTATTTTTGCTTCTTGCCTTTGGGCTCAAGTTCACAAAAGCCCCTCTGAGACCAAGGTCCATGAATTTAATGTCTATATTTTCTTCTATATATTTTATTGTTTGAGGTCTTAAATTCAAGTCTTTAATACATTTTGAGTTAATTTTTGTGTATGGTGTAAGATAAAAGTCTAGTTTTATTCTTCTGCATGTGGCTTCCAGTTTCCCCAACACCATTTATTGATGAGATTTTACTTTCTCAGAAAACATCATGTTTTTGACATTTTGTCAAAAATTGACAATATATGTGTGCGTTTATTTTTGGACTCTGACTTTGTTCCATTGGAATGTGTGTGTGTTTTCCTGCCAACCCCATACTGTTTTGATTACTGTAGCTATGTAGGATAATTTAAAGTCAGGGAGTGTGATGACTGGCTTTCTTCTTCTTTTTTTTTTTTTTCTTCTCATGATGGCTTTGGCTATTCGATGTCTTTTTTAGTTCCTTACAAATTTAAGGATTTTTTTTTTTTGTTCTACTTCTGAGCAAAAGACCATCTGGATTTTTAACGGGGATTGCATTAAAACTGAAGATTGCTTTAGATAATATGGACATTTTAACAATGTTAATTCTTCCAATCCATCAACATGGAGTATCTTTCCATTTCTTTGTGCCTTCTTCAATTTATTTTTATAGTTTTCAGTGTACTTGTTCTTCATCTCCTTTATTGAGTTTATTGCTCGGTATTTTATTCTTTTTCCTGCAATTGTAAATGGGATTGTTTTCTTCATTTCTCTTCCTGGTGTTTTATTGTTATTATATAGAAACACAACATTTTTTTGTATCCTGCAACTTTACTGTACTTATCTATTACTGGTTTTTAATTTCATTTCAGTTAAAGATCCTACTTTATTTGATATCAAACATCTTTGATTTATTGAGATTTGTATTGATGGCGGGCATATGATCTGTCCTGGAGAATGTTTCATCTGCCTGTGAGAAAATGGTTCTGCTATTGTTGTGTGGAGTGGTCTGTAGACATATCCTTCCTTTTTCTACCTAATTGTTATACATATTACATCCATATCTATTATAAACCCAACAATCCATTGCAATAATCATTGTTATATAATCTTATGTCTTTAAAGAATCTGAGAGAAAAACTGGAATAATTAAATATTTATAGAGTATGTTATATTAAACTTTTAACTTAGTATTTTAATTTTATTACTTCTTATAGGCTTCAGTTGCCATCTGGTGTTATTACCTTACTTCAAAAAAACTTGTTCCCACTTACCTCCTTTGTGCTGTCATTATCAAATATTTTGAAAAAAATGTTGACACATTGTTTTTATAGGTGAAAAGTCTAAAATACAATTATATATATATATGTCTCAGGTAAATACCTTTTTAATTACTTAAGAGTAAGAAAGAGAAGAAATATGCATTTATAATGTTTTCTGTAAACATCTACATTTACCAGCACTGTTTGTTTTTCATGTGGCTTTAAATTACTCTCTGGTGTCATTTGCTTTCAACCTGAAGAATTTCTTTTAGTATTTCTTGTAAGTCAGGACTACTAGCAATAAATTATCTCAGCTTTTCTTTATTGTGAAATGTCTGGGTTTTTTTAGTGGTAATTTTACTGTATATAAAATTATTGGTTGATAGTATTTTACTTTAATCACTTTGTCACCACTGACTCCTGGTCTCCATTGTTTCATATTAGATATTAGCAGTAAACTTCAATAAATTTTCATTATATGTGATAAAATATTTTCCTTTTACTACTTCTAAGATTTTGTCTTTATCTTTGGCTTTCAATACTGTGACTACATGTCTGAGTGTGGATCTCTTTGTATTTAACCTACTTTAAGTTCATTCTTCTTGGATATAATGTTTTTCATCAGATTTGGAAAAATTTTAGCTCTGACTTCTAATAAATTTTATTGCCCCATTTTCTCTATTCCCTCCCTTACGCATACTTATGTTGGTGCACTCAACGATGTCTTACATTTCTCTGAGGCTCGGATAATTTTTCTTCTTTCTTTCTTTCTTTTTTTTTTAGACTGCATTATCTCTATTGGTCTGTTTTAAAGTTTACTGATTCTTTCTTCTGGCAATTCAAATCCACTATTGAAACCCCAGTGAATTTTTTCATTTAAGTTATTGAACTTTTTTAAAGTATATTTTATTGATTATGCTATTGCAGTTGTCCCAATTTTTTCTCCCCTTTATCCCATCTCCACCCTGCACCCCCACACCCTCCAGCATTCCCACCCCACCACCCCTGCTTTAGTTCATGTCCATGGGTTGTACATACAAGTTCTTTGGCTTCTCTCTTCACTATACTATTCTTTTTTTAAAAAAATTACATTTTATTGATTATGCTATTACAGTTGTCCCATTTCTCCCCCATCACTCCCCTCCACCTGGCACACCCCCTCCCACCCACATTCCCCCCCTGTAGTTCATGTCCATGTGTCATTAAGTCCTTTAGCTTCTACATTTCCCACACTATTCTTGCCCTCCCCCTATTTTCTACCTACCATCTATGCTGCTAATTCTCTATACCTTTCCCCCTCTCTCCTCCTCCCACTCTCCTGTTGCTAACCCTCCATGTGATCTCCATTTCTGTGGTTCTGTTTCTGTTCTAGATCTTTGCTTAGATTGCTTTTGCTTTAGGTGTGGTTGTTAATATCTGTGAGTTTGCTGTCTTTTTACTGTCCTATTTTTTGTCTTCTTTTTCTTAGGTAAGTCCCTTTACCATTTCATATAATAAGGGCTTGGTGATGATGAACTCCTTTAACTTGACCTTATCCGAGAAGCACTTTATCTGCCCTTCCATTCTAAATGAAAGCTTTGCTGGATAGAGCAATCTTGGATGTAGGTCCTTGCCTTTCAGACTTCAAATACTTCTTTCCAGCCCCTTCTTGCCTGTAAGGTCTCTTGAGAAATCTGCTGACAGTCTGATGGGAACTCCTTTGTAGGTTACTGTCCTCTTATCCCTTGCTGCTTCTAGAATTCTCTCCTTCATTTTAATCTTGGCTAATGTAATTAGAATGTGCCTTGCTGTGTTCCTCCTTGAGTCCACCTTTTTTGGGACTCTCTGAGCTTCCTGGACTTCCTGGAATTCTATTTCCTTTGCCAGATTGGGGAAGTTCTCCTTTATTATTTGTTCAAATAAGTTTTCCACTTGTTGCTCTTCTTCTTCCCCTTCTGGTACCCCTATAATCCGGATGTTGGGACATTTAAAGATGTCCTGGAGGTTGCTAAGCCTCTCCTCATTTTTTTGAATTCTTGTTTCTTCCTTCTGGTCCACTCCATTGATTTGAGTCCCAGTTTTCTTCCCATCTCTATTGGTTCCCTGTGTGTTTTTCTTCATTTCACTTATTGTAGCCTTCATTTGTTCATCTAATTTGTGACCAAAATCAACCAATTCTGTGAGCTTCCTAATTACCAGTGCTTTGAACTGTGCATCTGATAGGTTGGCTATCTCTTGGTCGCTTAGATGAATTAGCTCTGGAGCTTTGATCTGTTCTCCCGTTTGAGCCATTTTTAGTTGTTTTTTTTTTTTGGGGGGGGGGATCTGGTTGCAGCTGTTATGTGGTGAG